>NDXB01011383.1:17353-31480 GCA_002631895.1 Agapornis roseicollis | reverse complement strand
GGAGGAGTGGCTGACACACCAGAAGGCTGTGTCGCCATTCAGCGAGACCTGGACAGGCTGGAGAGTTGGGCAGGGAGAAACTTGATGGAATTCAACAAGGGCAAGTGTAGAGTCTTACATCTGGGGAAGAACAACCCCATGGACCATTACAGGTTGCGGGTAGACCTGCTGGAAAGTAGTGAAGGGGAAAGGGACCTGGGAGTCCTGGTGGATGGGAGGATGACCATGGGCCAGCAATGTGCCCTTGTGGCCACAAAGGCCAATGGCATCCTAGGGTGCATCAGAAAGGGTGTGGTTAGTAGGTCAAGAGAGGTTCTCCTCCCCCTCTACTCTGCCTTGGTGAGGCCGCATCTGGAATATTGTGTCCAGTTCTGGGCCCCTCAGCTCAAGAAGGACAGGGAATTGCTTGAAAGAGTCCAGCACAGAGCCACAAAGATGATGAAGGGAGTGGGACATCTCCCTTATGAGGGGAGGCTGAAGGAGCTGGGTCTCTTTAGCTTGGAGAAGAGGAGACTGAGGGGTGACCTCATCAATGTTTACAAATATATAAAGGGTGAGTGTCAGGATGATGGAGCTAGGTTCTTTTCAGTGATGTCCAGTGATAGGACAAGGGGCAGTGGGTGTAAACTGGAGCATAGGAGGTTCCATGTGAACATCAGGAAAGACTTCCTTACTGTGAGAGTGACAGAGCACTGGAACAAGTTGCCCAGGGGGGTTGTGGAGTCTCCTACATTGGAGATATTCAAGGCCTGCCTGGACAAATTCCTGTGTGATGTAATTTAGGTTACCCTGCTCTCACAGGGGGGTTGGACTAGATGATCTTTTGAGGTCCCTTCCAACCCTTAGGATTCTGTGATTCTTTGAATTAAAACCACAACCATGAGAAGAGATAACACACAGCCCAGGGATATACCATTTATGTGATGGAGATAAGTCTCCCATGCAGTCCCTTCCCAGTGCATCAGCAATCCATCCTGCCATGGAAAACAGGGTGGCCACCCAGCCCTTAGCACTTAGGAGAGCTATCCACCACTGCTGTTAGTGTCAGCATCATTTGTTGTGATACGGAGAAAAAGTAACTTGTGTGCATTGTTACATTCTTATCTCTTATACAAGTGACTGGGTGATCATGTCTGGCCACAGCTTTCATTCAAAAGCTAAACAACATTATGAAGCTACAAATAATCAGCTGAATTTTCAAATAAGTATAAATGTAAGTTCATACATTCAGCTTCAGCCCTACCTTGAGTTATTTACTACTTAACTACTTTTCCAGGTAAATATAGTAACAAGATCAATCACCAAAACTTAATGTGTAACAGCAATGCTTTAAAATAATGGAAAAAATCATATTTCAAAGCTATTGGTAACCAAAATTTACCATTTGGATAAAAACCATACCTAGTCAGAATAGTACAAATTGAAAATAGCAAATGTTCCCAGCAATTCTCTCATTGTAAAAGTAGGGACAACAGTTAAAATGCAGAAACAAGAGGGAAAACCTTGGTCATGTAATGTAAGTCCAAATATCACCACTTCCCTTGGTTCAGTGTAGGATGCAAAAAAACCAAAATACATGACAGAGATGAGAGGTAGTTTTCTTAAAAGAAACAGAAATTCAGATCAGGTTCCAATGTCCAGATATCAGGTCCATCAACAGTACAGTCTTACTCCTTTATCTTTACCACTGCCTTTGAAGGAGACTGAGGCCAGCAGCCTGGATATGAAATCCTGTCTCTACACAACCACCAAGATTTGTGTTTCAGATTCTATTTCTGTTTATGCCACTCTTATTTTTAATTTCCTCCTTCGTAAAAACCTAAACTTTATCTCAAGCTTCTAGCCAGCCAGATAGTTTTTCTGTCTTTCTGTGTATTTGGCACTGGACTGAAATGAAAATTAATAATCCATTTGAAAAATGTGCATGCACCTGTATGTACTAGTAAGGCTGGAAGACCTTATTGACAGAGCAGTCTATTAATATTATGCAATTACAAAAAAAAAATCCCCTCAAGTAGCACCTCTGGGTTTAGCTCAAATCTTTAGAAGACCCACAGTGCTAAAGCCACAGTCCAGAATTACAACTGAGGGCAAAAAAAAAGAAACAAAGCCCTAGAGGGAGTGCTGACTGCCAATAGAACTACCTCTTTACCTTCCTTCTCGTTAATCCACCTTCTCTTCCTTTATTTCACTATTTTTGTCCCTTCCCAGATTTACTTTACATTTTTCCTCGTGGAACTTGGCAAAGTCTTCCTTCCCTCAGGCTCCATTTTTTATATTTATTTTTTTTTTAATATTCTCTCTCTTATTCCAACAAATGCTCCACAGCAGACAGATTCATTCATCTTTAGCACCTTATCTGGTGGAGCATATGTTTCTTTTCTTTGAGGTCAGATTAACTATTCCTTATAAATGGTACAAAGAAGAAATATGTGTTGGCAGCAAGTTCTGCTACCCTTAGCCATCATTTTTGTCCACTGCATTAAGCCAATTTAACATGCTTAAACATGCCTTTTGTCAACAGCAACAAAAGTAAAAAGCAGCTGAACTCTAGTTAATAAATCATTTTCTGGAGATAGAAAGCTCCTAAGAAATATGATGCCAAGTAGTTACTGCATGTTATTCTTACAGAAAGGAAAAATGAGGAGATAAAGTTTAACCAGCTTTCTGCAATTATAAAAGGTGCTTTCTGTATATGTCTGTGTGCATACACTTTAAACTAGTTACAAAAAAGAGCACAGTGAAGTCTGGTATGTCCTGTTAGACATGGATTCACCCATCCCTAGTTGGTCCCATTTCCTAATTAGAGAACCTATTCCCTGGCATTTACATTTGAAACATAAGTGTCTATCCTACTTGGCTAACTGCTGCAACTTTTAGGTACATATACATATGTGTTTGTGTGTACATTAAAATAATAGGCAAAATAATATAGACTATAAAGCCCTGGATCACAGGACAGGGAACCACAACATTTTTTCCACTAGCTCATAGATTTCCCTGTCCACAGGAAAGATTCAACAACCATAATAACCAAGAAGCAGTTAAAAAGAAGTCAAGATGGTTTAGAAGCTACTATTTTAAAACCAGAGAAGTCATTATTTTAATGGTTGGGGTGGAACAAATTTAAATGAAAAGTAAAATAATAAATGCTGATTAAGCACCATATCATTAATCTGTTATTAATCTGCACTGGTTATCTAAAAAGATCAGGAACAGACAGGAAGAACAGAAGGAAGAATGTGTCCTTCACCCTAGCCTTGTTTCAGATGGTCAGTGTAAGCAATAATATACAAAATACAGATTTCATACCAGGACTACTGTGTTACACCATGTGCAGACAAATATTGTAGGAATATATTAACACCTTTTCAAGCCTGGTGAGACAAGCATTACAAGCTCCTGTAAGCTAGGTAGGACCTATATAAGGGCTCTTAAACATACTAAGCAAGCAGGATTTTCAGTCAACTTATCTGCCTTATCTACCTCCTGCCAAATACGCTGCCCAGCTGTCAAGTTTTCAGAGGCAGCTCCTAGATTTTTTTCTATCCTCAGATCACATCTCTTCTGCTGAGGTAAAGTAAGCAGGCTTCATCTGAACATACCCATCTCCGTCCCACTACTCAAAACCAGCACCTCATTACCCTTGCTGAAGAGAAGGAGATTTTTGCAAATCTGTTTTTGTACATTATACATGGCTCAGAGCAAAAGACACAACAAAATTAGCCTAGAAATCCAAGATACAATTAATTTTGAGACAATTCTACGTCACTGGGGGGGTGGTATTAAGTAGTGGATAACACTGAGAAGAAGAAGAAATACCTAGAGTTGTTGTTCTGGCTGTGCTGCATTTCTAGCATGGAGAGCTTTGCTGGTTTCCAGGAAACCTTGACAGACTGGAGTGCATGCACCAAAGGCTGTAACAGCATCATCCAAATTACATACAACTGTTGAAACAGTTTCATGTCATTGCCTTCCCTTCTGAGGTTTGGGGTTTTTTTGCCACCTACTTTGTTCCAGTGCTAACCCTTCTTTCCTCCTTATATTACAATTCATATAATCTTCCGAAAGCAATTAGAATGGAAATTGGAATTTTGTCTGTCTTCAGTGTTAAGAGTTCTGTAACAATAGGAAAGTGGGAACCAGCATGAAGCTTTTATAAGTACTGAATTATATATATATTAAAAGTTACTAGTTTATGAAGTCATTTGGGAAACTCTATATAAGAGCTTGTACTAGAAAATTTATATAAAACAGAAGTCACCAATGAAAAGCAGGAATCTGGCTTCTTCCAAGTGCAAAGTAATTTAGCTTTAATTGCATTTCCACACACACTGTGGCTGGTGTTTTCAGAGCTTTGCAACACATTTAATGAAAAATAAAAAAAGGTAACCATTGATTGAAAAAAGTTTAGACAGTTAATAAATTTCAAACACAAGGTTTTTTCATTAACCATGACTACTCTTGCATCTCTAGTGCTCCTACCTAATTTTGCCAAGGGAGAAAAGCAGAGAGCACTATTACCTGCAGAATACCATTTCCTTTCTAAACCTCAATACACGTGCAACTAGGAGTACGTTTCAAATTCCAAGCAAAACCATTATTTGCTGCCTGTCTTCTGTACCTCAAGGAATATCAGTTCACTCCCAGGAAAGAAAAAAGTATAAACAAACCAACCAGCCAACCCCAAACCCCAAGTATTTCCACAGATGAATTGGAAAGTCCTGTCACCAAGGAATTTTGATTTATAGTGGAGACTTCAGCTGGCAACTGAAAGATGTGTTTGCATATAATAAAAATGAGAGTAATGGGAGCTGGAAAAGACAGTTTGGTCTAGATCACAAGTAGTGCTCAGGGTGCTTGGTATAACTCTGGAAAGGAAAGTGGTATAAAGGTAGACTTAGAATATTTGGGTGCTTCTCCCAGCTTTGAGAGCACTCAGCTCTAGGCAAGACAAGTTATAAACTAGAGAAGTACTGTGTTTGCAGAGAGGGACCACCTAGAGAGGTACAAGAGACCAAATAAAGCAATACACGCTGTTTCTGCCCGCCCCCCCAATAAATTTTAAATGAATTTTCAGTCTCTGAAACTCTCACTGAGAATATGGTATAATTCCAGATACTACCAGATTGCGTTGTGTACACCTTGCTCCCCTCCCCCCTCCCAAGTTTGTTATTAGGCTTGCAGAAGATAGTAGAACCCCTAAGTTTAGCCTCTCTCACTTCTTCCCTCACAGGACCTGAACATCATCTTACACTGCTATAAAGTTTGTGCTTAATTTTCTGTACTATGCTACATCTAAGCTGAAGGTCAACAGGCTATTTTATCCAACACAACCTACTTTAGGCAAGTAAAGAATAAGCATTTCAATGTTAACACCTCCAAACACTGCTTTTTCTGTTCCTACTCTTACAAGGGCCACTCTAACCAGCAACCCATCCACCTAGAATAAAAGTCATTTATTGAGATAGCAGTCTTTCATTTTTTCCTCACCTTTTCCCTACAGAGAAGACAGGTTTAGACCAGATAACACTACTTTTATTGGTACATTTGATAGAGTATAATCACCATTATGTCACAAGCCCCGTGATTCAGAAACTTTTAACAGAGCTCTAAGAGGCACTGACAGAAAAAATGTTTCCTCTAAAGATGGATGGACTGCAATGGAGTTTCTGGGCTCTTCCACGCAGGCAGATTTTGGCTTTTCTAAGAGCACACCTGAGGAGCACATCACCGACCCACAGACAAAAGCACAGGGAAAGCCAATATTCAGCCAACTCTGAGTGGGGGTTTGGAGTAACATTTCCCCAAAATACTTTTAGTGTTTGTATACAGCAGATAATTTCTGCTGGAAAGACATTCATTTTTCAGTCGATATCATTCTGTGAACATCTTTATTAACCACAAATGAAAGAGGTAGCAGGGATTTTGGTGCCTTTTACTTGTCCAGTCTCTATGAAATAATTTTTTGTTAAGTTTAATCTCTCTTTCAAAGCAGCATGTGTTGTCTCTCAGCCTGTTCAGCTAATGCATGCACATTTGTAGAGAATGTCAAGTTTCTTTGACAGCACAGATAAGGGAATATTTTAAGATTGTTAAAGAATTAGTCCTTATCATAACAATAATGATGATGAATAGAATTATACTGTACTTTTCACTCAGATCAAGTTTATTAAAAATGAGAAATCTTGGAATCATCATTAACAGATTCAGCAAATTTTTATCTGATCCATCAATATCTGACAGAGACAGGTGGAGTTTGTTGTTGTTTGGGGTTTTTTTTAGGGGGGTGTTGTTTGGTTGGGTTTTAAATGAAGCAGTATTGAATAATTTACTCCTCTAGTATAAATCATCATCACCATGATGCATCTTCCCAGGATGGCACTCTTGTCTGAGTGTTAATCAACAAATGCACCAAATATCTAAAAATCATTTTTGATCATTTTTATCCATTAAAAAAGTACATTCATAGCAATACTCATGCCAAGTAGCTCATTTGTGCAAATAAATTTGTCAACTAAGCAGTTATTCTATTTGCATTTATTCTCAAAATATAGCTAAAGAAATAAGGCACATCTTGCTACATATGGTGATCTGTGATATGCTACAACCAAAGGATTATTTCCTTTCCCCATGTACTGCTAAGAAAGGACACTGCTGGATGCTGTACAAGATAAATTAGTGCATAACCTTCCACATCAGGTTTACTAAACTGTTTAAAAAGATGAAATGCAGCGGTAGGCCCAAAGCCAGAGTTCAAAATGCACACTTTTTTCCTCTGTTTTGAATGCAGCTATTAACTGCGACTCTCAAAAGATGACAGTAAGGCTTCAAGTACCAGGATGTGTGATCAGGCTGATTGCGAGAGTAGCCTTTTTATCTCAAATCACAATTTTTTCCCATTTTTTTTACTGCAGCTCCAACAGCATTTCCAATACTAGATTTGAAATGCTGTTCCTACACACCAATGTATCTCTAACTTTAACCCCACTTTCTGCACCAGTATGAAAACAGATGGTCACACCTCATTCAATTTGACATCTCTTGCTTTTTTTTCTTTCCTTCTGATGACCCTCTGAATCATACCAGTTAAGCTAAATCACAGTATTTAAACTGTTTTGGAGCCATAAACAACACTCCCTTGGGTTTTCTGTGGCTCTGAACTTTACCAGACATCATAACTTTAATTTATATACTTGACCACAAACTCTCATCTCATTCTCATGAAACCTAATTGGTAAAGGATTACTGTCTTTGGACAGGCTTTGGACTGCCAGCAAATTAGAACAGATGCTGTAGATCCAGAACACTTTCAAAATGACAGTGCATCAGATTTCTAGTGCTGCTCACTGTTACCATTACGGAAATATACAGCAGCCATAAAATACAAATGCAGAGAATTCCATGGAATCTAAAGTGTAAAATTTTGCAGTGGGGGTGGGTCCCATAGCCATTGCTTGCTTTCAAAGCACCAGGAATTTTTCTACGAATTTTTTAAGGAAAATGTCACAAAAGTCACTTAGAAATAAGATTACTACCACAGATTGGATCAAGTCTTCTGTAGCTTTTCACATAACTAAAACATGCCACCCAGAACATTTAATATAAAGGTCTGTACAGCATTAGATCAAATGCATGTGTCAGATGCGTATAGTGAGGGGGGGGGTGGGGGGGAAATATTAAAAAAAGATAAAAACTTGTGTTACGTGGGATGCATTTTTGAATCAACATATACACAGCTGCTTAAAACACTTTTACACGATAGGCTCTTTGAAGATCAATACATACAATACCTAAATAAAAAAAAATGCCATTGTAGACTTAATGATATTTGCAGCGAAAGCATGTAAAGTATTTCAGAGCCTACAACAAATAATTCCCCTCTTGAGTATTCAACTGTCTCTAAAATATTAGCAGGGGAAAAGTGAATAAGACAAATATAGAGATGCCATTTAAAAAAATAAGAAAAAAAAAGAAAGAAAATCCTTTCCTAAAGATGGGGAAAATAACCTAATTTTTTTTTACTCTCTCATGTTAGAAACCAGCAAGTCTGACACAGCTTAGATTAATTTAAAATACTTTGCTTTACCAGTGCAATATATATGAGGCATCTTTGGTAGATTCAGAAGACTTGTCTCAGAGATGAATTTGGAATTCAGCTTTTGAAATTCAATTTGTTTAGTAGCAGGGTTCACATGTGATTCCCATGGCTGTCTGTACAGTTTTCATTTACATTTTTACCACACTTTGGTGTAATTCAATCTGAACACTAGGCAAGATCTTCCATGTGGCAAAAATCCAGAACTGACTCTGAAAAGAACATACAAATTTTAATGGACAACCTTATTTTTGCCCACATCCTTTAATTTTACACAAAGGAGCTTGTGTATAACACCCTCCTTCATGTGGGTATTGGTAAAATGTTTTTCACATTAGAAAACAGATTTGTGCATACCAAATGCACTCCAAAGGTATTGTGTACAAGCTGAGACAGCCAACTGAAAAACCTGTTAATCTCAACAAGACCACAGAAACCTCTGCTAGGTTCCCTTATCACCACAGTACCAATTCAATGCAATGCAGGAATGCCACAGAAGAACCAAAAGATTATTCTTGGAGGGAAATTATAAGGTTATATCTGCTACATTCAGTGGTTACTTTTCCTCACACATGAATTTTTCCATATGATGAGGCAACTTTTTCTGAAATAGAAGGAAGTGGGAATTTGGAAAAGTCAGAGTTGAGGGGAGAAAGAGGATTCCAGGATGTACAGAGAACCCCTTGCATATTATCTCAGCTTTTATCTTCATAGTCTTAATACTGATGTACAAACCCCAGTCCTAAAAACATCCTTCTAGAAGTCTTTTTTGTGCTTTGGTAGCCACCACATCCTCAATCTCTGTGAAAGGAGAGATGGTGGTAAGAGGTTAAATCTCTGCTGCTCTTCAGAAAGCAAACCAATGCTGGTTATCTAGTCAAACGAACATCTGAGGGGCAGCTCAAATCTCCTAAAATGTTCACCTAGGGAAGTAAAAGCTTACATTGCAAGCCTTCTGTCTAGGTCACTAGTTACATCCCATTAGTGAGAAACCATGGTATAGAACAGCCGCTGCTCTGTTCTGCTCACAAACAGCAGTTACAGTCGGGACTGTCAGGAAGGCCTACAAGAGCAATGGCAGCAACAACTGCATGCTCCAGTTCTCATGAGTCCCATTCAGATACACCATAAATGCACCATTTGCAGCACAGCCTTTTCTCATCATCTAGATCCATGCACTGATACACCCAAATTACATTTTTTTCCCCAAAATTATACATCTCACGCAAGAGAAAAGGTGGGAAAATATGTTTTACAAATAAACAGTGTTTAGCTCTGAAGGAAAATCACCCAATGCAGCTTCCTCTGCTAATCTTAATGATTATCCAGACTGACAAAAAAATCTGAGCATACACTGTTACTCTTACATACAGAAGTACATATACACACTGAAACACAACAAACTGAGTTGCCAAAATCTCCAGCCAAACACATTCCTGGATCTAGTTATTTAACCCTGGTAAGCTGGCATATTTCAGGACACAAGCAACTCAACATGTAAATTCAGAAATCCAGAAGCTCCTTATACAGGTGGGAAGTCACAGAATGTTTTTCCCAGCTATGCTAACAAAATTAGGAATATTAACCACAGAAAAAATCAAAAAGTTGATTTTAAGATGAGATCTAATAAGCATATTTTAAAGCTACACTATTTTAACATTTCTGATGTGTTTCTGCTTGCTCTTTAAATCTTATTTCCCTTGTTAACAATGCAACTTTGTAATCTTGTTGAAATAGAATGCATGTGATGGCATTTATGTGCCTAAATGCATGAAAAGCAGCAGAATTTCATAACCAGAAATGTAATGTTAGCACTTACGCCATCAAAACATCATGGCTCTCTTTGAAAATCTGCAGTGTTTATAGCTATGTGTGTTGTAAATGAAGTTCACCCAACTAGCCAGAAACAAAATCCATCAGAGAGGGAATACCACTCAGAACAATTCCAGTCTAAAAGGACACTCAATAGCACAACACATGCTTACATTCTTTGAAAATGCTACATAAATTTGAAACATTGCAAGAGAAATATCACTAGCTGCAGGATTCATTGTGCAACACATGCAGCCTCCTCAGAGTGTGAAACACATGCACACACACTCCTGCATTAAATGTCCTAGATAAACAAGACAACTGCTCACACCATGGTACTCACCAAGCCAACCTCTTCAAGTATGAGATCTTGCCTTTGGGCATGCTCAGCTCAGATAGCCTCAATTCCTTCATCTTCCCAGGTCTTAGGAAAACACCTGCCCAGGTGAAGCAGATCACCACCCTTCCGACCAAGGTTAGCAATATTGCTTGGCATCACAGGCTTGTTTCTGCAACTACAAGTTTCTAAATTTTGATTTGCAGGTTTAGGTATCAGTTTAAGATTACAAAATTTCAGCTGCTCCCAATTCAAACCAACAAGCCAAAGGTGCACTCTCTTGTACAGTTCTCCTGAGCTATACACTCTTTGTTATTCTAAACACTCAACCATAGACCGATGTAAATAGTTTACCTGAAGCTTGATGTTCCCAAGAGGCTTATAATACTAATGAGAGGCTGCTAATGTTTAATTTTGCTTGAAAGCATAGGTGAGCAGGTGCACTTTAAAGCATAAAATAAAATATTAGAAGCAAAGTATTTCTTATTTATTATCAAAAGGTTTACCAGATTTAAAAGATTTCAGCTCTGCATTAGTGGATATCTTTGTCATTCTCCCTAAAGAACTGGTAACATTTAGCCAGGCTCTAGGAGTAACCTTTAAGATGCTGCTTATGAAGGCACCCCAAGGGATACTTCAAGATACATGGGCTGCAAACTTTTCCTTGCTGATAGGGGGAGGAAGGAGGGAGAACTGTGCATGCAGAAAGTACTGTTCTTCATTTGTGGTGTATTACATGCAGACAGCTAGTTAATCTAAAGGAAGACATACTGTAAATAAACATTCTAATTATGTCTCTTAGGTATATGTCTCCAGGCTCTCAGAACACAATATTAAAATCAAAGCAAAAAGTATCACCTCTAGAAATGGAAATAATCATTAATTGAAGCTAGACAGACAAGATTAAGATTTTTCTCAAAGAATTTTCAGTCAAGCAAGAAACATGGAAGGTTATAGAGGACAAGTCAGATGCAGACAAGGAGGAAAAGATCCATTAATCAACTTATATACATGGTGTAAGTCTATTTGTTTCTACATGTTAGTAGTTTTAATGACTATTAGATAGTCCAACCATTTTACCTAACTTCACATGAAAAAAACCTGCCCTATAAATGTATTTTTTAAAAATCCTCTTTCATCTAGAAAGTGTATGCTTCCCCACATGAAAAAGTTTGGTTGCTGATGTGGAGCTATGTATTACAGATAGATTATAGTCAGAGATGTGACTTTATCAAGGAAAACTCCAAAACAAATGCCAATGCCAGTAACATTACTAACAGTAACCTGAAAGTCCTGTTTAACAGAAAACAGGACAGCTTTTAAGATAAAATCATACAGCAAGCCTCTGAATCGTATGATCACAAGGACAGTATGAATCATGAGTTATAACTGATGGACCAAACTTAGTTATGTCTAAACTTTTGTAAAAGTCTACCTTAAGATGGTATTGATATGCTGCCTGTAACATACCAAAACAAAATCTGCATGATTTTGAATAAGCCGATTCATTTGTGTTTGCTGCCAACACCTGCAGATTCTTCATGCAGGCAAATTTGTTCTGCGAAAGTCCACAAATAATTTTAATGACACTGAAAACTGCAGAAGGAGCACTGAGTCATTCAAAACATCCCATAAGTTCAAAAATCACAGATGCTTTTCATACTTCAAAACTGCAGCAGAGTTCAGATATCTGGGTGCAAGGCAGAAATGGATGAACAACTCGGATACACTGGAGGCACATACAGTGCAACAATCAGTAGCAGAACTGCTACAGGCATGTGAGCTACACTCTAGCATTTTGGTGCTGCTTATGAAAGCTCCCAAACTCCAGTATCTGAAGAGGGCCTTATAGGGATGCTGGGGAGGGGCTCTTCATTAGGGACTGTAGTGATAGGACAAGTGGTAACAGGTTCAAACTTAAACAGGAGAGGTTTAGACTGGATATAAGGAAGAAATTCTTTCCTGTTAGGGTGGTGAGATGCTGGAATGGGTTGCCCAGGGAGGTTGTGAGTGCTCCATCCCTGGCAATATTCAAGGCCAGGTTAGATGAAGCCTTGGGTGGCATGGTTTAGTGTGAGGTGTCCCTGTTTATGGCAGGGAGGTTGGAACTAGATGATCTTAAGGTCCTTTCTAACCCTAACTATTCTATGATTCTATGATGTTTATTTGAGAGTTAGGTGCACAGAAGCACAAAGGATCTGAGTAATCATCATGCCTTGCACATAATCATCCATCGTAGTTAATGTAACTGCAGTGACAGGATTTCCTGGACACTTCTGGAATCTTTCTATGAGTAAGGAAATGGAAGAGGGATCCACTTCAAAACAACCCTCTCTCTTCCCTCTTTCCACACAGCCAAATCTTATAAAACTGGTGGTGCTGAAAGTCATTCATCAAGTAGGAACTCAAGGGAATAAAAAACAAAACAAAACAAAACAAAACACAAGTTCAGAGATGTGTTACTGGTGCAAGTGTAGCTCCTTCTTGGAGCTACGGAAGTCATTTTACACATACCCCTTTCCTGGCACTTAGCAACAAGGCAGGTTAGTCTGACCATTCCTACTTAGCAATTGTCCTAAAAGAATAACAAGCAACAAGGAGCACACAATTGTAACTACAGACACATGTGAAGCAGAATCAGGGTACAAGCTATGGCTGCAGTCCTGCACAGATCAGGCATTGTTCAATGTCACCATATTTTATAAAGGCAAAGACTGAGAAAATGTCTCAGATAATTTAAGTAAAAAGAACAGAGCAGTATATTGTGAGGGTGACTCTGTATTAGTGATGAAAGACCAAACTTTTGAAAACAAACAGGGACAATGTCTACACCCTGTCATTCTACCAGTATCTAAACATCTCAGTTATCCACATTACTTCATAAAACCAGTTTGAAGCACCCAAGCTGTTTATGTGTCCCCCAAGCTAGTAGCCCACTAGCTACTGCCATAGCCAGAATGGTGGTAAAGCTGCAACACACAGTACCTTCAATTTTGCTACTGAGTTGACATTTGTTTGTCTCATATCAACCAGTGATCTAGGCAAGACATACAGCATTTATGTCTTCTGGAAGTGAGACTCTGGTGTATTCCACCACCACATGAAGACAGCCTTCATACACTACATAAATCCAAACTCATACCCTGGTATGGGTGATTTGACTTATATCAAGGTCAATCATGCCTACTCTTTATACAGGATAATTTCCCAGACTGCTGTCTTATGAAGGGAATCACCTTAATTACCTAGATTTCCCTTAAATTACAAAATTATTCCTAGTTTTTCCTGGTTAGTATGCAGGCAGTTTGGGTCTGTGAATCCCTCTGTTTTCTTGTGGTCTGTTTGATGGATGCTATTTTAAAATTCATACTCCAAATACTAATAGGTTGCCATGAGTTACATGAGCCACTGAGTACCAAGACACAGCAAAGGATAAGTCAGTGACATGGCAAGCAGCAGTTTTGGATGGCTAGCCACAGAGCTGCAAGCAAAGGACTGCTGTGCTCTGCTACCAGCTCTAGAACCATTTCTTTCTCTCCATGACCAACATGATTTCTGCCTCAGGTCCTCTGGCTCAGGTTCACTGAGAAAGCCCAGAAAGCCAACACAGAACTCAGCATCACATCCCAGTGACAGAAAATACACCCTGAGTAGGTTAGGACATGAAATTTGAAGACCTTGATCAGAGGTATTCAGTTTCCTACCACAGCCCTTGTGAAGTGGTTCTGAGCAGCAGCAATTATGTGGTGTACTCCTTGCACAAGGATCTGCCAAGGCTTCACCTTATACTTGGGCATGGACTGCTTTTCACTAAGATCTAACCAGTTTGCAAGTCACATTAAAAAAAAAAAAAAAAAAAAAAAAAAAAAAAAAAAAAAAA
>NDXB01011383.1:0-17236 GCA_002631895.1 Agapornis roseicollis | reverse complement strand
AAAAAAAAAAATTAAAAAAAAAAAAAAAAAAAAAAAAAAAAAAAAAAAAAAAAAAAGAAAAAAGAGAGAGAAAAAACCAAGGCAGTCCCATGCTTTCAGCCTCCACAGGACACAGGAATTGTTTGAGTGCAGGAAAGAACGCTGACAGCACCATTTAGGAAATTAAGAGTTCTAAATAGGTTTCTCAAACTGCTTTTAAGCATCTTTAATGTCCAAGAAAGTCAATATAGGCTAGCCAGACAGAAAACAAAAAAGCAAGCAAAACCCTGGAGAATATAATAGAAGTGGTCAAAAAGCAGCAGGGGAGAAAATAAAACATGTTTTCATCAAGGAACACTGCCCACTGAGGGGAACAAGAGAAAAGCCACGGAAAGCATACTGCAACAGAACACAGAACAAGGTAAGAGAAAGAAAAAAGCACATTTATATGGAAAGCTTTATGAAAAGAGAAGTTGCCATGACTGGAGAACCAATTGAAAAGCTTCATGTCAACACAACAGAGCTTAAACATGCTTGCTCTGAATAGTACCTGGCACACAAAATATAATATGTAACTTGTGTAACTTTAGTAACTTTATGATGCAAAGAGTCAGGTCAAACAGAGGTGCAAGACATACACAAACCACCATTGCCATGGTTGTTTGTGGGAATGGTGAAATGGGTCTCATTCCTAACTGAGAAGAGCCACTATATCAAAGATGTTCTCCAAACAGGAACAGGAGACTAATTATAAGTAGGTATATAATGATAGGAAACATGTGCTGCAGATCAGTTACTTAATAGAAACGCATTTTTTTCTTCAAGGTAGGCAACCAGCACATCCTGTTCCATTTGATAAGGTATTACACACCATCAATGTGAAATCTAGTATACAAGGACAGTACTTCAGAAGGCAATGAAAACCAAACATACCAAGTCCTATGTCCCAGTCTACTTGATCTAATGCACGAAATAGGAAGGCATTTCTATTACTCCCTGCCTAGTGCTTTATAGAATGAAATATCACAATCCAACTTTATATTATAGGTTAGACGCTCAGCTGGCACAAACAGGTGCAGCCTCACTGAAACCTGCAATTTCTAAATAGTATTTCCCACACACATACTCCCTTTGAAAGGAGACAGCTGAGTTGCTGTTGTCTGACACCTTACCCAAAACTTCCTGGTAAACTTTGCTTAGAGACATGCTTTCTTTTTCTTCTAACATGCAAAGTATCCTGCATTACAGTTAACTTCATCTGTAACTGACTCTGAACCTGGTCAGACTTCTATGTAAAAAAAATAAATAATTCCTGTAACTCCATGCACTTGTCACATGTAATGACTGAATTTGATAAAACAGAGGCTGCTTTAAAGTCACAAAGCAAACAGAACTGACTCATCCATTCACTTATTTTCCTATTCAATGCAATTAACTGAGTCAAACTTCTTTATCTCTGAAGTAGTGACAAGGATTATCACTACTGAAACACTCAAAAAANATTTGATAAAACAGAGGCTGCTTTAAAGTCACAAAGCAAACAGAACTGACTCATCCATTCACTTATTTTCCTATTCAATGCAATTAACTGAGTCAAACTTCTTTATCTCTGAAGTAGTAACAAGGATTATCACTACTGAAACACTCAAAAAAAAAAAAACAAACCAACAACAAAAAGTACAACGATTAAGCATTTATTACTGCTCTCTAAACCCAAATCAACTTTTCTACCACATCTCCATCCCACACACGTCTGCTAGTGTTCTTGCTGGCTGAAGCTATGCTACACCTTTATGTTATATCAACCACATTATGGCTTACAGTTATCAGGCAAGAGCAACACACAAAGGCATAATGGCTTTAAAGCATCAACCAGGTATCAGCAAAGAAAAAATCCAAAATCATTTTTCCCATAAGTAGCAGACAGTACCTTCTTTGAAACTAATGACATCTTTGAGTTCTCCAACCAGTTATTTTGGACATAGTTGTATTGTCCTCTCCATCCCTATCCTTCCCCAGTGATTCATAGCCCCAGTTAGAAATAAAAATTAGCCACAGCCATGGGATAGATTACTTCTTTTTACACAAAAGCTTCTAAGCTGGTTTGTATTAGCTTTGTGAATACTGAAGGTCCTAAAGAAAATGAAGGGGAAGAAAATAAATAGATTATTTCTCCATGAACAGCAGCAATTCATTATCAAGAAAAGAGCTTAGTAATAAGTTCACATTTCTCAGTTTGGGAAATTTCCATGAATATTGGTAATATAATTATGATAAAGGTTGAAAGCATACTACAGTACTCAACTTCTAACAGGCCACAAACAATTTGTCTTCTCATGACAGACAGGAGAGGCTCTAATTACACTGAACATTTCAAGGAAAGATTGAATGTTTGCCAGACAACTCTCCATTGATTGCCTTTAAAGCGTAGTACTGGACTGCTGAAGGGAAAATACAAATTCTTGGCTCCAGGTAATTAACTTTCATGCTGTTCTCTTCTTAAACCCTAATGAAGCCCCTTGAAGTCTTCATTACCAAGGGTATTTGTTAATAAAAAAGCAAAGAGCCAGACAAAGGTCCTATTTCCCTCTCCCTCTCTATATACTTCCTTCTATCATACATTTCTCAGTACTCAGGAAAGTCTTTGAAGTGAGTAATGATGACCTGAAAAGTGCAAAATGTGAGGGACACCTAATGAGACAGGGCAAAAAAGGAATGTGGAAAAAGCTGAGACCTGAAGAGAGACCTAAAGGAGACAATGGGGGTGTTTGACAGAGGAAAGAGCAGCACGAAAGTGAAAACAGAGCTGTATCAATATGGACACATGAAGTTAAACCAAGGTAGAAAAGCAAACCTTTAGGAAGTGCAGCAGTTCAGCAGCTGAATCTCAGGGAGATACTACTTTTCCAGAGATAGTAAACAAACTAAGTCTTGATTTCATAGGATAAGGAATAATATTCCCAACTGACACTGGTGGCAGAGTTTCCAGGAGGCATCTGCTCAGATATTTAAAGTGCTTAGTGCATCTGGCGAAGCTCACACCACAACAAAGATTCCAGTCCAAGGACAATGAATCCCCTTGCTCAAGCTACAAATAAATACTGTTGAGCCAGCTGAGGTATACTAGCTACCTAAGGGAATATGTTCCCTTCTGTTGGCTTTGACAAACTCTTTGGACTGCACTGACTGAGTGGCAATATTTCAGTGTATCCTAGTGTTATCCAATAAAGCTTCAGAGTACTTTAATGAAATGTTCGCCTAAAAACATGCTTTGGGTGACTTTCGTTGTCCAGTTGCCTCAATCCAAGTCAGGAGTCACTAGCAGAAAGGAGCAAACTTTTTTATGATTTCATTTTCATCTATTTTGTATGTTTATATGTTTTTTCAAGATATTTATCCACATCTTTCCCTGTGTCTAAAATCTACACAAAGCCAGGAGCTAATCTCTATCCCTTCTACATAAACTGGAAAGAGCATCTGGCATATGAGGAGCCTCACCACCATTTGTTAGATAGTCTGTGCCCATATAGATTTTCCAAGTTTATACAGTGTATTTCTTCACTCAGAAACCATGCCCTCATCACAATTCCCACTCCATGCCCCACCCTGCCAACCCCCCTACCCCCACCCCCAATTTTGGAAGGGCATCTTTAACATTATAATCAAATCAGATCAATCTTAAATAGCACATACAAAAGCACATCCTGGTGAATTATAAAAGGATTTAGGCAGAATACCCTCCCCTAATCCTCACTAGTCACTATTTCACTATTGGTAATTGCTGAAAAGATCTTTTGGAGACATTAAGCATCTGAAGAGATGACAATAGTTCTGAGTCCATGAATAATTTCTATTTCCAAAACCAGAAAGTGTTGCCACCAAAACTATTAGGGTTGGGGTTTTTTTGTTGTTTTTTTGTTGGGGTTGTCTTTGGGGTGGTGAGGTGTAAAAAACAAAACACAACAACCCCCACCCCTGTACTTTTTATTATCTAAAAATGGCTTCTAATTAAGTGATTTTTCAGCTTTTGGGAAAGCATCTGAATTCTACATAGCTGAGTGTCTTACATTTAATGAAGTTCTATGTTCCTAGCAAACATACAGCAAAGAATGTTATTAGTGATTTCCTTTGTTAAGCTTATGCTTATGCCTATGGTTTCTAGAGCTTGCTCTGCTAGTTAAGTCTCTCTAAAGCTGGGATTGATCTTCCTAATTTCAGAGTTCATTTATTTATTTTTTCAGTTGGGGCTGTAGCTGTCTAATCAGTAGCTACAAGAGAAAGAGGGTTTTAGAGCAGGGTGGAGACCAGTATAATCTCTGGCTTTCAAAATATCTATTAAATATACAAGCCAAATGTTGGGTTAAACAGCACAGAAGCTAAAGCTGTGTAAGAGATAACTTAGCTAAAATGTGCTGACAGTAATACAGGTAAATTCAAACAATTAAAGGTTGCATACATATCCAAAACATCTCAACAATATATCAGGCATGAGCAAATACCCTATCAAAACAGGCAAGGAATTTGTACTCAGATTTTTTCAGTTCAGGAGTGTTTGTAACAGCTCATATAAATTATGAATTATCATAGAACTAGCCTTTGCATCCAAAGCCCATTATTACTTTGTACCACTTCATTTGGCAGAGGAAATTGAGTTCTGTTCAGAACTGCCTAACCACCAGTGATAAACCAAAGTATCCATTCCAGATCTTTGACATTATAGGTACTGGAGAAGCAACTGATCTTCTGACTGTAGAAGAAAGAAAGCTCACCTACTGAGCAAAATGTTCTGTAGCTCCCTGTGAATTCAGGAACAAACAAATCATTTCGTATTACCCTAAAACTGCATTTTTCAAAGTTTTCATTTCAAGAATATGATGATTTAACCCCAGCTGGCAACTAAGCCTCATGCAGCCAGTTGCTCACTTCCCCCCAGTGAGATAAGGGTGAGAATCAGAAAGGTAAAAGTGAGAAAACTCATGGTTTGAAATAAAGCAAAAGCTGTGTTTGCAAGCAAAACAAAACAAGGAATACATTCACCACGTCCTGTGGCAGACAGGTGTTCGGTCTTCTCCAGGAAAACAGGGATCTATTACGCAGAATATTTACTTGGGAGGACAAGTGCCATCACTCCAAAAATCCCCTCTTTTTTCTTCCTCCCCCAGCTTAATGATAGGGTATAGAACAGTCCTTTGGTCAGCTCTCCCAGCTGTGTCCCTCCACAACTCCTTTTGCACCTCCAACCTACTCACTGGTGGGGGGGGGTGAGAAAAAGAAAAGGCCTTGACTCTGCATAAGCATTGCTCAGCAATAACAAAAACATCCCTGAATTATCCACAGTTTCCAGCAAAGCTCCAGAACATGGCCCCATACCCGCTATTACGAAAAAAAGAAATTAAAAAAAATTAAAAAACAACTTTACCCCAGCCAAAACCAGCAGAGAGAAAAATACTTAGTTTTACTCTTTTACACAGACTCTGCAACCAAATCAGATACAGTATTCACTTTTCACTAGCTCTGAGACAAAACTACAGCTTTCATAATAATCATAGACTCATAGAATAATAATAGAATAGTAATAATGTTGATCACCTGTGCCACAGGGCATCACAACTACTTATGTGTTCAATTGCTCTCTTTCTCCTCAATCTTTTACAACAAAGACAAAAAGCAGTGCCCCTGGCAGCTAATGAAAAATCCTCTCTAAAAGCAGAGGCACTTGAAGAGCAGTAGAACTTTCTACATTCCTGCACTCAAAATTCCAAGCCTTAATACCCTTTTCCACATTGCAGCCTGAATGCAAACTCTGATGACCTCAGGGGATTCAAGTATGAAAATGAACTGTCTTCATATGCATCCTGGTAGGGCACATCAGCAAGATGCTGCAAGCTGATAGGAAACATGTTACCCTCATAATCACACTTCCTGGTGGATGCATCTATGCTACAACCCATTGCAGCAGGGACAGTGACAAGCAAATGTTCAGTCCAAGAGAATGGAAAAATCTTTTCTCAATTTGCTTGTAGATGGTATATGCCTTTCCTGAGGAACATACTTTCATTGGGTATTTATATTTTAGGGTCAAGAATAATGGGAATGTGGAAAACAACTGTCTTCTATTCCATTCTCCTCCATTAAGGTCTTATGCCCATGCTTATCACTGAAGCACTTGAGTGTTTTCCAGAAATTCATGAAGCAACATGATTAACATCTGTCATGTGTCCACATCCTCAACCCCTCCCTTGGGACAGAAGTATATGTAGTGCTTTATTCCACATTTCTGGTTTGTTTTTTTTTTTTTTTATTAGACACATGCACAGACTGCCATATGTTATGCTACAAAAGACAAGGTCAAACATGCACTTTTCACTTAGCACAGAAGGTGCTTTGGTTTGTATTGGACCTAGTTCCTGTGGGAGTTCAATCCACAGTCCTAAACCATGCTCAATGAAGTCTTTATGTAGCTTCTTGTCTTGCTGGACTGAGTGGTATCACGGTGGCCACATAGAGATCCATCATCAAATCCTTACTTTTCTTGTAGTAAAGGGACATATGACTTTGTATGCTATTGTTACTGATATTTAGAATTTTGGTAATTAAAATTTAATCAATAGTTTGTAATAGTTAATAATGTAGAGTTATAAGAAACATTTCAATGAGAAGTATGTTTGTATGGTAACCAGGTGTTGTTATGAAATTCCCTGTATAGCCCTGTGCCAGGACCCAAAGGGATAGGTCAAAATCATTTCATAGCAACAGTTAGTACAAGCAGTTTATGTAGAACAATGCAGGTAGCTGTCAAGGTCTAGATTAATGAGAGCAAAGAGAGCCAACTGTAACTGTTTATAGCTACAAGGATACCANGTTAGTACAAGCAGTTTATGTAGAACAATGCAGGTAGCTGTCAAGGTCTAGATTAATGAGAGCAAAGAGAGCCAACTGTAACTGTTTATAGCTACCTGCCAAGGATACCATGGAATTAGGTAAAAGGTAATTCCGGCAGGGGGAGATCGCAACCACCGACTCACTGACCACCGACCCATTTTGTACCCCAGACTCATTTCTAGAGGATTCTAACTTTTGTTGCACAGAATCGGAAATGGGAGGAAAATATGTTAATGATTGTTGGGAAATAACACGTTTATGTATGAGTAGGCTCTATGTAAGAAGCTTGATTTTGGTGCAAGGTGTGCATGCTAGGAGGAGATATCCCCCGTGCACCCAGCGCCGTAATAAAGAAGTGTCTGCTTATCTACATCCCATTGGTGTTGATAAGTTTCTTATTCCGGATTTTCGGTAACACTACCATAGGAAAATACAGGGGAAACTGGCAGGAGAGAACTGGAATGAGAAAGGATAAGGCATGGTCTTTCTACTAGCTTCAGCATTTGTCTATATTCAGCAAAACCAAACTGGCCATAACCTCCCTAATGGACTGGGCAAACTCAGTGGCTCACTTGCATTCATGATCACTCCAAAATTCCAGCTAAAGGCAGCACTGTTCCTCCTCCTCCAAATCAGCAAAAGAAACCAACAGGCACTATCTTTTCTTTTACATGATCTGTAGTAATTTGCACTTCCATTTTTTCCTAGAATGAAAAACGAAAACCTACTCTAGGCACTTTCACAGGGCTATTCTGTTCTTTTTGTCTTCTCAAACTAATGGCCTAGGATATCAAGAGCAGAATGTCTTCACATTCTGCATCTCTCTTCTTCTCCCTTGACTTGCTGATCCCTCCAGTAACAGACGATGACTTCTACAGGTCATTTGATTTCCTAACAGAATTACTGAGTTGAAACACCTCCCTTAAAAGTGCAGCCCATCAGATGTGATCCATTTGTTGTTTGGGTTTTTTTTAAGACATTGTTGCAGGACTTGATGCTAACATACTTCATTACCAAACAAGGGCAAAATCCCATCTTTTCCTAAGGGTTTATTATCAACAGAAAAAAAAACCCGTCAGATTTAAACACAAAGGCAAGTGAAGCTAACCCATTTTTA
Organism: Agapornis roseicollis; assembly: GCA_002631895.1. Lineage (NCBI taxonomy): Eukaryota > Metazoa > Chordata > Aves > Psittaciformes > Psittacidae > Agapornis > Agapornis roseicollis. The sequence goes on along the minus strand of NDXB01011383.1, from coordinate 9,258 downwards.
GATGTTAAAATAAAGCACCAGCACCCTCTATCAGGATATTTCACACACTGGCAACAGAAAAATGATTTATCCTGAATAGAAAATATGCCTTTATAGATATTTAGTATACTTCAATCTTCATAAGTCTGCTTTAATTAAAAGTGCTATTTCTGTTTTAAAATTGACATGAACTACTACCATCCAGAGCTCTGCTTTGCACAGATATTTTTCAGAGCTGTAGAATAAATTGTTATGCAGTATCACTCAGATAAAGGCCTGCAATAAGAGAAGTGATAATGAAGACAGCAGCTGTTACTAAATTGCAGAAACAAGACAGATTTGTTGGCAAACACTAGCAATCTGGGAAACTTTTTTGCAAGTTCAACACTTCTGCAAACAGCCTCTATTTGGGTTTCCTCAAGAGTGTGATGGTGCCAGCAAAGTTGCTTCACAGGATACTTATGGCCTTGCTAATGCAACCTGCTGCTCCTCACACCGATCCCCTTCACAGGGGAGGTAATTAACATTCATCTTGACACTCCATGCAACCCCTTTTTTATAGAAGGGACTCTAGCATAAGTAAGAGGTTCAGAAAGAAAACCTATATGTCAAACATCCCCTATTTCTGAAATAGTAAGTGCCACACAGTCAGCAGCAAAACACACTTCCCTATTGTGCCTCACCAAAATCCTCAACCTCTAGAAGGACAAACCTTCTTCAGTACCGAGGGGCACAGGTTTTTGCCAGCATCTTGCATTTAAACTATTAAATAACAGCAGTGCAGAATCATTCTATGTTTCAAGAGGAAATCAAGAGCAACTCCATAGCCGTTCTTCCAGCTTAAGGCAACTACTGTAATGTCATTGGCTTCTTTAGACCTCCAGTGATTTAAACAGCCGGTCACATTCATGAGTTTTCCAGTCCCCACTGGTTAGGTACATTTTACCTCTCACAATGCCCTTACATTGTCAGGGAATTTCCATATGGAAATTATCAACTCATGTTTTTTACAATGCACTGTATGAAAGGACATAGTGTAACACAACTACTCATTCATAAGAATTACCAATCACTTTAGGCTTTTCATGTGTGTGCAAGTGTACAGCATGGATTTTGAAAACCATTTTATTTGCTTCTTTCCACCCAAGTCTCCCCAGTAGGTGGCCAAGTACACCCTTCTCTCCTAAAGGAGTCTCAAGAGCTGCATACTTTTTCTTTCACCGTTACCATTAAATTGACATTGCTCAAAAGTCTGATTGTGTCATGAAAGTTCAAGAACCATTGCTGAAAAAACATGCAGTTGGATCTTCAATCAAGCACTGGGGACAAGGTTATCCAGGCTATTGAGAGTGCTGCACTATGCTGCAGAAGCCAAGAAAAGCTCACCCCAAAAGATTCATTATTGTTGTATCTCAGCTGAGATTCACTAAAAAACAATGTAAAGATTGAAAGAGAAATTTGTCATGTATGTTTTCAAATACACAAGTTGGTATACGATGCAAAGGCTGTGAAAGATGCATTCTTCACTGAAGCACAAACTGGAGTTTTGTCCCACATTTAAAGCTATAATTCTGCAAAGCTTCTAGCTCAAAAGGGAGGAGGAAATGTATGTATCTACATAGAAGAATCTGGTTTTATTTAGAAAAAAATCATCAATCTCTTTTCAGAAGAAATAAACAATTAATATTGGAAGAAAAGTTTTAATCTGTCTAGATATCTAATGACATTTCAGAGGGGTGCCTACTGTGACAGCTATCATAATCACCTATGTGTGTTATTTGCCTTTTTGCAGTCTTTTTGAAGGCTTTGATATGCAAAATATTACTACACGGAAACAAATTGTTTTGCTTCAGTTGCTTTGTTGTAACTTCCCAAATGCATGCTATTACCCCATTGCCTCATGTTAAAGGTAGCTAAGACCTTTCCATTAAGAGAACTCAAATCTTCCAGTACAAACACAAGTACAGTTTCTGCAAAGCATGATAACACTTTTCTCTCAAGATCCCTAGGCTCTGACTATTTGCCAAAGCAGCTCAGGTCTTCTAACACTAATGCATATCGTGAACCTTAAAAGTGAAGGAAGTATAAGCTGCTACAGTAACAGCACTAGTTTCAGAGGGACAACCACCAATCTTGGAACAAGAGGTTCATTGGTAAGACTTACTAGACCCTTCTGCATAAAATTATGGCAAAACAAAGAAAAAGAATAAACCAGGACAGGACACATTTAAACGACAGTTACACTGATGAAAAAGATATGCTCACTACCAGCTTTCTTCACAGAGATTACAAAGAGCAGACACACAAAGGTAGAAAGAGACACTGTGCATGTTAGCATAGTGCACCGTATACCTGCCCTCTTCCATTATAAACAAAGAAGGGATGTTGCTGTTTTGTTTCATGTTAGGTTTTCTATTAAGTGGCAATTCTTGGACGAGAAAGTTGCCCCACAAAAAAATCTTTAGGAAAAAATTGTTTTGTAACAAAAAAGAGAAGTGGGGAACAGACAAGGATAGAAAATACTTAAACACAACAAGTATAAATCATGTGGAAGATAAAAAAAGAAACTTCCTCAGTTCTTCTCAGGATGATAATAAGAGTACATTGATGAGAGAGAAAAGGATCAATCAACATTGTCATAATATTTCATTTTTCCAAATAGCTTAAACAATTTTTTGTTAATATACATCAACTGAAAAACAGTGATACTAAATACACAGACAATTATCTGGGATTTGACAACATGGAAATGATCTCTGTCTCTGCTGAAAGACTTGTATAAAACATACACTTACTCATCTTTCTCCATGTTAACCTCCCTTACCTGTCACTTCTTAACCAAAATGAAGTCAGGCTAGTCAAAGCCAGTATTGCACACAGTTTTTTCATCAGATCCATTTTAATCATTACAGAGCCCACAGAGCCCATGCTGTCTAATCACAGTCTGGACCAGAACACCTCCAATGGAGGGATTTTTTTCTACTGGGTATATAACACAAACTTGCCTAGCCACGTACTTTCTCAATGGACTCCTCCTAATCTTTTAAGGAGGTAACAATCTTACTATTAACCCCAAAGGACCACTGTCTGCCTCTCAATACCCATTCAGTCCTAATAAATTTGAGGAGACCTGCGCAGTCTCATCAGGAGAGTAGAGAAGGACGGTAGTATCAGATCCTTCAAACATGGGCAAAATACAAAGATCAGATTAAGTACATGAATGTTTTTCTGAATACCTCACCCAGATAAAGCACAAAGAAGTAGGCAGGTGGAACAACAGTCTGAAGAGTAAGGACGAAAAATTCAGGTCTGGGTTATGCCACAGACGCTGTGTAAATTGTGATTTGCTCCATGAACATGCTGTAACTTAGTTTCCCCCCAGACAACATGAAGTGTGATGAGATACTCAGTACCTGCTTCAGAGAAGAGCTGTACACATTTGGTTGTCAGGGTCCCCAAAACTGTAATCAGATCAGACTCTGGTGATCATGTAACACTCAGCTGATTTCAGTGGAACTTTTGATGAGGATCTCCCAGCATAAATTCTATAGCTGCAATGAATATATATAAAATTAGTGAAAGTTTGCTAAGTGCTTAGCATTTCTGGGATAAGTGCTATATAAATGCAAAAGATTACTGCTACAGCATCCTGAGAGAATAGAGTGACATTTCTGGAGCTGTTCTGGGAGCTGATGTGAATAATAGAGATTTCATAATTTACCATAAAATATTCATTTATCTTTAACGAACAGCAATAAGAAAATGAAATGCTAAAAAAGAAGAGAACAAAAAAAGTACACCATATTTTCCTACAAACTGGAGAAAACTGCTGGAAACCAGAACAGCTCCAACTAAATCAGCAGGTAACTGGAGGTGGCAACTAAACAGCAGGATTTTAGTAGGCATAACTAGCATTTTAAAAAATTAATTTCAGATAATTGTGTATATATATATATATATATATATATATATAATCCCCTTGGAAAGACCACTTCTGCCCTCCAAGCTGCCTGCAGGGACTGCAAGCACCAAGACCTGCAAATGACACTGTGATAGCTCTCACCAGGGTGCAAGCCCTGTGTGGGCCTGTAGCACGTGTATTTATAACCCCTCAGGGCTGCACTTGACCCCATTCTCCAGGTGCTTCAATAGGGACTTCAGCTGCTACTTACTGCCAGGCATGCCCATCCCTTTGACTTCTCTGGCTTCTGCTCTATCTTATAGGCAGCTCAGGGCCTGTCTCCTCCCTGAATCTGTTCTACCAGCTAGCTGTTTATTTATGCTCACTGAAAACCAGTGGTCACTCTCCCCTTTCTAGCACCCAGCACCCTATTAGTGCTAAACCCCAAGACTTTTCACTGAATATTCATTGTGTAAGAATGCCTGATAATCACAGGTTAATGCTGGCTCCTGTGGTTATTAACATAATACAGTGATGGGATTCTTGCATTAGGAAAGGAGGGGCAGGGGAAGTTGGCATTCCTCTCCAAGCTCTCTTTAAGACACTGTTTTCCATCTGGGATAATTTTCATTAACATGTCTTCTGCCTCCATTTTCCTATTAAAAGGAACTTGGAATGAACAAGAAATTTGTTTAATCATCTCCTGTGAGATCAGCTGAATTCTAATGCTGTTTGATTACAGTTAGTCACAAAAATGTCAAGTGCATTTTCATTTAGAGTGCTTGCTTAAACAGCCGTGCAAATGGAGACCACCCGAAAATCAGCATACATCACGAAAGATTTGAGCTTCCTTATGGTTTATACTTGTTTCAATCCACTCTCTTGCTCTTTAAAATTACGCATTTTCACAGTACATCATTTCCCTAAATGAGCATGATACATCACTGCTGCAGATTGACTCATGAGGCCCATTAATAAAGGCCAGGGTTTCTCAGTAGCTTTTCTCACTGGGGAGGTGTTATCTTACCATCTAAATTTGTAATGCATATGACGTTCTTAGCCTGTGTCACCCCACTGTTCCAGCTTCCCTTGTCAATTTGTTTGGAGGTTTTCACTGCACGAACAATGGCATCATGTTAGAGAATAAATAATGTATTTTTCCTTTCCCTAAGTAAGTAGCTATTCATTTCAAATGCAGAAAAATGCTTAAAGTGAAATTGTTACCCTTGTCATACAGGAGTCACCTCTTACAAAACATCTCTGCCCTGAGCTTCAAGCCTGTTATGTAATTCCTGGTATTACACTGCTGCATGATGTCCTATCAGTATTAGACAAGAAATACTAATATTCAGACGGCCTCTGATTTTATGCTTGCAGTTTTCCCACATTCTTTTGCTTTCCAAAATGAGTAGAGCTGATCAGAAAATTGGACTGGAGACTACAATAAGATATGCAAAGAAAAAACAAAACAAAACAAATCAAACCTCAGTTTGTTGAAATACTGTTTATGAAAATGCTTTGAGGCATCACTTTTTTCAGCTCTCCTACTTAAAAAAAAACAAAACAAAACAGAATCATGGGGTATGTGATGAAATTCTGATTAACAGAATTTTTTTTGTTGTTTAAAAATTAGGGAGTGCTGTATTTTGCATAGGAAAATATATTTTTCTGACACAGTCAAGAAGATTAATATGTTAGTTATTAATTCTCTGACTGGGACTGGGAATTTCAGAAGTCTCTGTAAGGATCAAAAAATCACATAGACATTCATAGGGAACTGGACACCTGATTCCCTGATCTTTTAAAATGGATTACTAAATGTTAAGCATATTCACTTGAATTGATCAGGTAAATATTTAGGATCCCACAACAAATGATGTTGCAGAGGACAAAACTATTAGTCTTCATGATCTCCTTTAACTATTATCATTTGTGGTCTTCTTTCCTGTTTCTGTCTGGGTCTATGTGTTATTTAGAACGGCATGTAAGAAATAATCCATGCTTTGGAGGCTTTGAAAAGATTTCTACACAAAGCCTCACTGAATTTTAGGGGTGTGGAATTGCACAAGCATCTGTACTGTACTCTGAGCCAGCTGAAAATTATTGCAGGAACAGTATTTCTCATGGTGGTCCTTCCACTTCCTCTTCTGGCCAAAATTAGGAAGTGCACAGATATTTCCAGTCCTTTCAGATTTAACTCAGCACTTCTGAATTCTCAAATACTTCAACATGCTTGAGCTGCGTTCATTCACCTCAGGTCCCAGCTCTAAACTGCTGTTAGCACATGGATCTTCACAGCATACTTCTTCTTGCACATAATGATAGCTCTCCAATTCTCTGTGCAAACATAAAACTGGAGAGACATTTGGAAACAACACTTCCCTATTCATCTGATGCACTATAAAGAACCGCATCTTAATCCTAAACTGAAGAGGCTTAGGTTCCTGTTAGGGCCTGGTATATTTTTAGCACTTTTAGTTGGTTTAAATACACTTACTGTAGTTAAACAGAGAGGTATTAAAATAAGGACAGTGTGGAGCTGTTGGCTTAAAAGCAAGATTTATAAAAAATAAAACTCCTAAAAAAACCAAGAGAATAAAAGCCAAATGTACAACAAGACCCCTTACAAGTATACAACACTGCTACAACAAGAGTAACAAAGCAGTAGGTTCTCTTTTGTACATTAATTCCTCAGAATCAATTACAACAGAGAAGTCAGAATAAGACTGCCCAGGTATTTTGGTAAAAGCCCAAAAGTCTGAGATTTACCTAATTAATTGGACACACTCTTGCTAGGTCTATATAAGATTTTCTAGCCTTACTCTCTCAATTCCCTGTAGCCTTATAAAGTTTCAGATCTAGCCTTGTCTGATGGAGTTCAAATTATTAACAGTGTCTTGAAAACACAAGAGGCTTGCCCAACTTTGCAAAAGGCCAGTCTAATAAATGGAAGGTGCCCTAGGTCAGTCAGACCTGTGCACCACAGTACTGCATACACCTCCAGGCTACACTAGACCCAGGAGAGGAGTAACCAGATAATTAGACTGACATTTTACTGCAGGTTGAAGTAATTAGGGATCAGCCAAAACAGGAGAATGACTTTCTAAAGCTTTCAATGTTTCATGTATTGCCTAGGGTTTAAGGAGAAGAATAGCATGAAGGAAGAAACTTGACATGCTCTAATATAGGCAAGATTACCAGATACAGACAGGACCAAACTGTAGTACTTCAATTGAGCTTTGAAATTCTTGAAATTTGCAAGGCCAAGAGCTGGTGTTCTGGTTTGAACTTGCATACAAGACTGCCAAAAAATGTTTGCAACAATCACCAAAAAAACCCCAAACTTTAACACATTTTCATATATTAAATCTATATTAATGTTAAATGGTAACTCCCAGTGTATCACCTGAGGTATAAGGCAGAAACACACTGGCAATAGCCTTTACTCTGCTTCACAAGTCATTCTACACGTTCTGTCCATGCAGAAGTCAGCAAACAGGACAAAATCCCAATTTGATCTTTAACATTATGCTTCCTAGCCCTTTTCCACAATGTTTTATAACCATGCATCAGCCACAAGTGGTGAACGTATTTCCCATCTGCTGAGGCTAAATGTGCTGCAATCAGTACCAGCAAGGAGAGATAGAGACACTGAGACTCTGTCCAACTAGATTAAAATCTGGAAAGCCATGATATCAAAGGGATGTATTGATTCTGAAGATCAACATTTCATGCTGCAGAGCCACAGTCATGAGCTAAACCACAGCATGCTGGCACCAAACCTAGAACTTGTCTCTTTAACTGTAATTGAACATCCGGTAGTGAAAAAAAGGAAATGCAACAAAATGGAAAAAAGACGATTGCATAAAAAAAAAGATTAATTATTTAGTAGCCACTGCTCCTCCATAGAAACTCTGTTTTCTAAACAGCACTCCCCTTACCTGCTCATAAAACTCTCTTTGTGGAATCTGGATAAAATGGTTGCCCCAGAATAAGGTGCATTTTTATAAAGCCACCCTCCTCATTAGAAAGGCTGAAGTATAGATAACTTTTCTCCTAGTTAAATTACTGCTGAGAAATTATCAGACTCAGCAGGGATGGATGGAGGTTTGTCCTCTTAGCAATTTTCTTTGCTTCATCACCTTAAATGCCTTAGGGATAAGCTACTACCCTGTGCTCCTGACCAAAACACTGGGTCAGACTGTGCCACAGGTAACCCAAAAGGGCAGCAAATTTCCTGTAACTTTTCCATGCTTTTGACTGCAGAAAAAGCATGACAACCCACCTCCATACAAAAGACACCTGCCTGGATGGAGAAAGTGAGAGCAAAACCCCCCAGACATGTGATTGGTTACCCTCAATTTGTAACACAAGATCTGTAATAAGGGCCATCTGTCTTGCAAAAAGACTCCCTACACTGAACACTTTTACTCAGAGCCCTTACAACACAGCCAACTGAGATTTATCCCAGGGCGGTCTGCAGAAGAGAAGAAAAGACTCAGATTAAAAAGCCACTTCCTGGGGATGCCTGCTGAATGGTTTTAGGAAACCAGCCAAGGTCCTGAAGCCATTACTCACCAAAGACAAAAATCAACACAGCTGACAGTTATTTTCAAGAACCAAGGCTTTCTGCCCAAGATATGTCCATTCCTCTTTTGCACCAGTCATCCTCTCACTTCATTCACAATGTCATACTCTGCAATGAGAGGAATTCATCTGTGGCAGTATGCATTATGTAATCATGCTTTCATGTACATATCTATGATAGCAAAATTTCAAAGTTCTTGAGATCCTACATGTAAACACTATAATCAAAAGAATATAGAATCCTAGAATAGTTAGGGTTGGAAAGGACCTGAAGATCATCCAGTTCCAACACCCCTGCCATAAGCAGGGACACCTCACACTAAACCATGTCACCCAAGGCTTCGTCCAACCTGGCCTTGAACACTGCCAGGGATGGAGCATTCACAACCTCCCTTGGGCAACCCATTCCAGCATCTCACCACACTAACAGGAAAGAATTTCTTCCATATATCCAATCTAAACCTCCCCTGTTTAAGTTTGAACCCATTACCCCTTGTCCTGTCACTACAGTCCCTAATGAAGAGTCCCTCCCCAGCATCCCTATAGGCCCCCTTCAGATACTGGAAGGCTGCTATGAGGTCTCCACGCAGCCTTCTTGTTCCCAGGCTGAACAGCCCCAACTTTCTCAGCCTGTCTTCATACGGGAGATGCTCCAGACCTCTGATCAACCTTGTGGCCCTCCTCTGGACTTGTTCCAACAGCTCCATGTCCACCAGAACTGCACACAATTCTCCAGGTGAGGTCTCGCGAGAGCAGAGGGGCAGGATCACCTCCTTCGACCTGCTGGTCAC
>NDXB01011382.1:0-26803 GCA_002631895.1 Agapornis roseicollis | reverse complement strand
AGGGCTGGAGCAGCTCTGCTCTGGAGCCAGGCTGAGAGAGCTGGGCTGGGGCAGCCTGGGGGAGAGAAGGCTCCTGAAGGGGAGACCTGAGAGCAGCTCCAGGGCCTAAAGGGGCTGCAGGGAACCTGGAGAGAAAGGGGCTTGGGCCAAGGGCCTGTAGGGCCAGGCCAAGGGCAATGGCTTGAACCTGCCCCAACAGGGGAGCCTGAGCTGAGCTCTGAGGCAGAAGCTGTTCCCTGGGAGGGTGCTGAGGCGCTGGCCCAGGGTGATGGCCCAGAGAAGCTGTGGCTGCCCCATCCCTGGCAGTGCTCAAGGCCAGGTTGGACACGGGGGCTTGGAGCAAGGGGCTCCAGTGGAAGGGGTCCGTGGCCGTGGGAGCAGGGGTTGGAGCTGGAGGAGCTTTAAGGTCTCTCCCCAGGGCCTTCAACTGGGACCAGGCTGAGCTGTGTAAAATCCACCACCATCCCCTTCCCACCATGTGTGTTTGTCCAAGCATCGTTTGGATCCATGCCCGTGCATGGAACTTGTGTTGCTGTGCAGTAGATCTGGTGAAAGCTCATGCTATGTTTGTGTGGAGACTATGGAAGGTGATGGATTCCAGCCCTGGAAAATGCCAGGGGGGTGGCTCAGAGCAGCACAGAAGGCCCTGTCCCAGCGAGCATCCGTGTGCCGCAGGGTACACTCTGCTCCATCCTTCCCATGCACCAGCTCAGGACAGGTACAGGCAATGCTCAGTGCACAGGGAGATGTGTCCGTGCTGCCAGGGACCAGCAGCCTTTGTGTGCCTGGGATGAAAGGCACCGTGGGAATACTGGGAACATTTGGAACAGAAAGTGAGGGTTTGGTTATTTCCTTACTGGTGGGAAAGGGGCTTAAACTTTCCTGCTGGGTCTTGTGCAGTTGGCACATTCAGAATGCAGTGGTGTAAGCTCATGGCCATCACCGTGGTGCCTCTGTGCACCCTCCTGGGATGGAGCCCTTCGAATCCTGCCTGTTCCCATCCCCCTTCCCCTGCCTGTCTCCTGCACCTATGCTGGAGACTTCCCTGGCACTGTGTGTGCTCTCATCCCTAAGAGTGGGGCTGTTCCACCAGCTCCATGGCACCCCAGCCCTTTCCCAGCTGCTCTCCTTCCCTGGCAAGTTCTCAGTCCTTGAGGACTGGGAATGCTGGCTCTGGTAATCCTTTACCCTCAGTGGCCATAAGCTGCTTCTCCTCCCGGCTTTAACCACTGCTCCTTGTGGTTGTCGTGTGAGGATGCTCGGGGCTGTGTTGCAGATGGACTAGGAGGCTGTTTCGGGAGATGCTGCCCTGATTCCGTGTTGCTTTGTGCCTTGTTTCCCAGCAGGGCTTTGAGTTCTTCTCCCATGTCCTTCCTTGTCCCATCATGTCCTTCTTGGGTAGCTGCAGAGCCATGAGGCTTGGTGCAGCACCGTGTGTGCTCTGCTGCTGCTTCGACCCTGACTCCTTTGCTTTTTCCAGGTTGCTCTGGCTCTTGCCTTGGGAGCAGCCTTGGTGCTGTTCAGTGAAGGCAGCTCTGTCTCTCCTTGCCCTTAGCTGGCCCAAGAGCAGTGCAGTGGATACGAGCGATGGCTGAATGTCACTCACAGGACCTACAGTGTTTTGAGAGCTCTCACAAATGAGCCACAGATACACCCCAGCCCCTGGCAGTGAATGATGGGCTTTTCTCCTTCCCTGATGGCCCAGAAAGGGGATGTTGTGCCCCTCCTTGTAACTGCGGCGTGCCAAGGTCCATGATTTATAGCTGTCGGGTGTCTCAGCCTGGCTGACCTGGTTCTCAGCCCCCTGAGTGCCCCAGCCATAGAATCACAGAACCCCAGCCTGGATTGGACTGAAGGGACCTTAAAGCTCCTCCAGCTCCAACCCCTGCTCCCACGGGCAGGGACCCCTTCCACTGGAGCCGCTTGCTCCAAGCCCCTGTGTCCAACCTGGCCTTGAGCACTGCCAGGGATGGGGCAGCCACAGCTTCTCTGGGCCATCACCCTGGGCCAGCGCCTCAGCACCCTCCCAGGGAACAGCTTCTGCCTCAGAGCTCAGCTCAGGCTCCCCTGTTGGGGCAGGTTCAAGCCATTGCCCTTGGCCTGGCCCTACAGGCCCTTGGCCCAAGCCCCTTTCTCTCCAGGTTCCCTGCAGCCCCTTTAGGCCCTGGAGCTGCTCTCAGGTCTCCCCTTCAGGAGCCTTCTCTCCCCCAGGCTGAGCAAGTTTCGGATCAGTGTTGCTGGTCCCCACCTCTTTCTAATCCAGAAAGAGTTGATGGAGGGAGGGGAGATGAAGGGGCTGCTCCCTGCTCTGCTGCCTCAGTGGGTTTTGGGTGCACCTGGAGAAACCTTGGCTCAAGTTTGGCCACAAGGATGTGGTGCAGACCCCGCACAGGACCTGTTCTGCTCTGGCTTTTCATATCTGCCTTGAGCAGTGCCTCCTCTTGCAGCCCCTCACCTCCTGGGGAGTGGTGGGACAACCTGAAGAGATGCTGCATTGTGCTCACTGCTCCGGTTTAAGTTGGTTTCCTGGTTTTAAGGCACCTCAATGCTCTGGAGTTGCTGGAATGTCCAACTGGGCTGTAATGGAGCTGTCAGTTCTGGATATTCTGCCCTCTGAGGATGTAACTATGGTCTGGGGTAACGGCTCCTCTGTGCCTCTTTGCCCTTTCCCTTGTGTGAAGTAGTTCATCCTGCCCGAAGCAGAGTGTGCAGAGCCCTCAGGAGGTTCGCACTGCACGGGGCTCCCCTGGTATTTGCCCCCCCGTTGCTCAGCCCTGACCCAGGTCTCTGTGACAGTGACGGGAGCCCTTTGGTCACCTCCTCAGTGCTCTGGGTGACTCCTGCGTTGCTCCAGCACCCCGTGCTTTACCCCTGGGGACACAGTGGCCACAGCCCCATCCCTGGCTGAGCTGCCTGCGCAGGGGGGGCAGGCAGGAGGTCCCCTGCCCGCGCCACGTCCGGGGGGTAACCATGGCAACTGATTCTGCTCCATCCCTCCCTTGGCAGATGACTCGGGCGATGAGGAGCCTGCCTCGCAGTCAGACAAGAGCGAGCTGCACGGCACGCTGAAAACCCTCTCGAGTAAGCTGGAGGATCTGAGCACTTGCAATGACCTGATCGCCAAGCACGGCGCGGCCCTGCAGCGCTCGCTCAGCGAGCTCGAGAACCTCAAGCTGCCGGCCGAGAGCGGCGAGAAGATCAAGGCGGTGAATGAACGCGCCACGCTCTTCCGCATCACCTCCAATGCTATGATCAACGTAAGTGCTGTGGGTTCCTCCTCCTCCTCCTCCCTCCACTGCCCTTCTTCCCCCCGGCACGGCTCCGCGCTGTGCCCATGGACCAGCTTCCAGCTGGAGCCATGTGCTGGATTGTGTCTGCTCAGGGCTTGGGACCAGCTCAGTGCCATGGCGAGGGGATGGGAAGTTGGGAGCAGGCAGCTCGGGAAGCGGGAATGGATGGTCTGCTGCAGCCTCATGGCATGCTTCCTGGGGAGGCTGCTCCAGACTGGCACACTGGATGCTAAAAGCCGGGTGGAGGTGTGGAATGCAAAGGGGCTTTCTGCCGTTCCTTGGGAAGGCTTTCGGACTGGCACACAACTGAGGGCCAGTTCCCACTGCGCGTGCAGACCCACATGGCAGTCACATCCTCACTGGCCTCCATGAGGCTGTCCTTGTTTCACACGAGCGGGGATTTAACCCCCTGGGGTCTGGTTGTGTTTCCCAGCCAGGTTGGCTGGAGTTGGGAAGCCTGTGCTGGCTCCAGCGCTGCTCCCTGCCCTGTGCAGCGTGACCGTGCTCTCGGCTTCTGTTTTGGGCAGTGTCTGTTTTGGGGTGCAGATCTGCCTCTATCACAGCCAAATGCCCTTCTGGGGAGCCTTGTGTTCCCTGGGGAGCTCTTGGGAAGGGAAGAGAGAGCAGAACTGAGGGAAAAACCCCAGCAAACCCAACCCCAAAGCTTCACAGACCTGGAAGAATGGATTGAAGTGGAGCTCGGGGACTTGTGAATGGAGCAGTGCGACTGCCCTGCTCTGCTTGCCCTGGGCTAGAGGAGGTTGTATCTGGTTTAAGAGGGCTTTAAATACAGCATTAGTAATGTAATCCCCAGCAGGAGCTGGGGGCACCTGGGAGCCTGTTCCCGCTTGCAGCAGGCTGTAGCTGTTGGGGAAAGGGCTTCCTGCCGTGGTGCCTTGGTTCCGGAGCAGCTCCAGGGGTGAACGTGCGGCGCTTTCCCTGGGCACACGTTGGGGAAGTTCCTGGAGCGGGGCTGGCAGCGCTGTGGGAGCAGTGGGAGGTGACAGCAGAGCCCTTGGTGCTGCCGAGCTGGTTCGGAGGCAGAGCAGCACTGGGATGTGTGCAGGGAATGGCTGGGGAGAGATGGGTTTTGTAGCAGCCTTTTGGGAAGACAAGCAGAGCAATCCCTGCCTTGTCCAGCCCCGAGAGGAGGAGGTCGCGGTGGCTGCAGTGTGATAAAGCTTGAGTGAAGCCATCTGGACAGTGGGAACAGCACAAAAACTGGGCAGAGGAACAGCAGAGATGGGGTTTGACTGAACACTGAGGAGGTGAGAGGGGCTGGGGAGGGAGCTGGGCTTCAGGTGCCTGTTAAGAGATCAGCTTTGAACAGCAGCATCCTCTGGTAGCTCAGGGACAGCTCCACATGGCCGAAGGGGAAAGGTTGTGCCATGGAAGCAGAAGGATGGGAGCAGAGCAGTAGGTCCTGGGGTGGTTGTGGCTGTCCCAACCTGTCACTGACGGGTGAGGGTGACAGAGCTGTGGGCAGGGGGACACTGACCCCAGGAAGCAGTGATGCTTTGTGGGGGGATGGATTAGGAAGGCAGGAGGAGGGTGAGGAGGGCAGGGTTGTAGGGGATGAGAGGGAGGGGGACCAAGAGCCTGAGCACCATCATGGTGAGATGGCGCTCCCAGCTATGTGGTCACCTTGTCCTGCATGAGTCCCTTTTTGTGCCTTGTGTTATCATGGGGTGATGCTGCTGCACAGAGCCTGCACCGGGAGACTCCTGTGGGGTGGTTGGGAGCTCTGTGCAAGGCAAAGGTCCCCAAATCTTGTGTACTGAAACCTGAAACGTTGCTGCAGGGCAGCACAGGGAGCCCAGCTGTCTCCTGGGGGTAGGTGAAAATACACCCAGCTCCTGCCACGGGCTTCACAGGGACACGCATCCCATGGGAGCACAGGGTGCTTGGGTGGGTGGGTAGTTCCTTACAGGAAAAGGATGAGCTCTGAGGCAGAAGCTGTTCCCTGGGAGGGTGCTGAGGCGCTGGCCCAGGGGGATGGCCCAGAGAAGCTGTGGCTGCCCCATCCCTGGCAGTGCTCAAGGCCAGGTTGGCCCCAGGGGCTTGGAGCAAGCTGCTCCAGTGGAAGGGGTCCCTGCCTGTGGGAGCAGGGGTTGGAGCTGGAGGAGCTTTAAGGTCCCTCCTATCCACCCCAAGCTGTGACTGTGATTCTCTGCCCTCAGCTGTGTCACCTGCAGGACCAGATGCCCAAAGCCAGACTTTAGCACAAGTGCTTCAAGGCCTCTTCCTGACCATTCCCATCTCTGTCCCCCTCAGCCCCTGGGGATGAACGCGGCTCCTCAGGGGCAGTTCAAGGCAATCAGGGCTGAAGCATAGGAGTCAGTTACTCCTGCTTGGAGCACGTGAGCAGCCTTGGGCCCAGCTCTGTGTGCGGGCAGGGCAGGGCAGGGGCAGGCTGGGCTGGGCTGGGCTGCCTGCAGCGGGAAGAGACGGATGCTCCGGGACTGGTCCTTGTGTTTTCCATCAGCCGCCTGTGATCCGATTATGTAAATATCCTGGGAGCTGCAGGGAAGTGAATCTGTGCAGATGACAGGAGCCTCACTGCGAAGGTGACCTCGCTGCCTGCTCCCCATCCTGCCTCTGCCGGCTCCTGGTGCTGCTCATCCCAGGATCTGGAGGGGAAGGCGGCTCCAGCTGCCGCTTGCATGCTCGGGGTGGTGGAGGAAGGTTTGGGCAGAGGTGGAGAGGGATGTACTGGTCCTTTGTGTTACAGGTGAGGGGCTGATACGTGCAGAGACAGACTGTTGTAGGGCTTCAGTTCAGACTCATAGAGCAGTTTGGACTGGAAGGGACCTTCAAAGCTCATCTCGCCCAACCCCTGCGATGAGCAGGAACATCTTCAACAAGACCAAGTTGCCCAGAACCACATCCAGCCTGGCCTGGAATGGCTCCAGGGATGGGGCAGCCACCACCTCTCTGGGAAACCTGTGCCAGTGCCTCAGCATCTTCACGATAACAAATTCCTTCCTCACATGCAGCCTGAATCTCCCCTCTTTTAGTTTCAGACCATCACCCCTTGTCCTGTTACAATAGGCTCTGCTAAAAAGTCTCTCCCCATCTTATAGACCCCTTTCAGGTACTGGAAGGCTGCAATAAGGTCTGTCTGGAGTCTTCTCCAGAGCTGGATCAGGACTGCAGGGGAGGTCTCAGCAGAGCAGAGGGGCAGAATCCTCTCACTCGACCTCCTGCTCACAGCCCTTTGCTCCCATCTGCACTTGGGAGTCTCCCTCATGCCCCATAGGGATGCTCTTGGTGGATCAAAGGGGTCAGAGTGTCCGTGTGTCACACAGGGAGGGGATGCAGGGAAGTGAGTCCCAGTCTGCTGCAGGGGAGGAAGGGGAGGCGTGTAAAGATAAGCAGCAACGAGGTAAAGGGCTAATTAGAGGTGCAGGGCTGAGGAGCACAGCTTAGGCTTGTTCAAGGAGCAGCAAGAGCTTCCCACTCATCCTTCAGCAGCAGGGACACACCAAGGAAGTGGTTTTGGCATTGGGAAGAGCTCCCAGGGCTGTGGATGGTGCTGGAAAGAAGGTTTTAGTGGGAATGGGGCTTGTGGCATTGTGCAGGAGCTGTGCTCTGCCTTTGGCTTGCCTTGTGCTTCCCTAAGGGCTGTGGGCATGGAGAGCAGTGTCACTGGCTGTGTCATTCCTGCATTATCCCCGGGGTTCCTGAGGAGCAGAGGTGGAGGAAGGGTCTGTGGGGCTGGTGCAGCCCAGGCAAATAGGGCTGAGAGGCTGTTGGGGCAGGGAGGTGCTGAGCGGGCAGCCCCTGTGGGGCTGGAGTGGAAGCAGTGGTCCCAGGGACCACAGCACCCTGTAGCATGCCTGCCCTTTGGAGACACACTGTGCCAGTGGTCCCAACATGGAAGCGCCCACTTTGAGGCAGACTGAGCTTTCCCACCCGGGTTTTCCTTTCCTGCAGGAGCAGAATGATAGAATCCCCGCCTGGTTTGGGGTGGAAGGGACCTTAAAGCTCCTCCAGTTCCAACCCCTGCCATGGACAGGGACACCTTCCACTGGAGCAGCTTGCTCATGGACCTGTCTGCACCCCCAGACACCCAAAGACATCAGCAAAGAGCATCCTTCAGGGCTCTGAACCTGCAGGGAGGGATTTTAAGTGTGTGAAACTCCGGGCTTGAACCAGACACGAGACCCACACCAACACATCCTGCTGCTCTCCCTTGAAGGGTGGCTGGGGGCTGTTGGTTTAAGCCTCTGTGGGATTCCAGCAGCACTTGAAGACCTCCCAGGTGCCTGTGCTGGAGCGAGCTGCTTCCATAGAGCTGCTCCTCTGCCTCCCTGCTGTGTTCATTTCCCGTGGGATGCTGCTGTGATTAATCTCTACTCCTAAAACTGCTTCCATACGAACCTCACTGATGTCAAGTGCATGCGTCGGGTTCCCCGGAGCAGCCTCCAGCCTGGTGGGTAGTTTCTAAAGGTTTATTTCAGTAGTGAGGTAACGGCTGGCTGTGTCTGAGCTTGCGAAGCTGCTTCAGGCTGGTGGGAAGCAGAATTCCCAGGGTTTCCTCCCTGAGGCGTTGCAGGGCTGGGGTGATGCCGTCGGTGCAGACCTGGCTGGGTCCCGGTGCGGTGCAGTCCAATGGGATCCCCAAACCCATCCTGACACAGGATGATGGGACCCACCTCCTGCTCCAGGGAGCTGGGGCAGGGATGCTGAGCAGGGGGAGAACAGCTGCCTGCTGGGGTGCTTCCAGTTCACTCCAGCACAGCCAGTGGGGCAAGGAGGAGCTCTCCATCCCGTGCATCCATGTACCACAGGGACTGATTCAAGCAGGCTCCAGCTTCGTCCCCTGCATTTGCTTCTTTAGCTGCAGGGATTGTCCCCATGTGCTCCAGGTGGCCTCAGTGGGTGCTCTGCTGCCTAAAATCAGAGCAAACCCCAGCAGTGGGGCAGGGCTGCTTCTCCCTGTGACTTCCAATGGTGATCACACAGGAGGAGCTGGTTCTGGCTGTGACAATGATCCATGCTGTGCTAATGACACACACACACTAATCAGCCCATTGGAAACCATGTCACCGACCCAGAAAGCCCCCGGCTTTGGGATTAAATCCCTCCCTCCACCCCTAATCCTCACTGGATGAGAGGCTGCAGCGAGGGCTCCGTGCGTGCAGGGTGCTTTGGCTGCGGATGCGCTGTGCTGACAGATAACCGGTGGGTGCCTTGCTGGTCTCTGGGGAGGGGGTGGAGGGTGGTGGGTGTCACCATGGAGCCTGTTCCTGCCCACGGGGGGGTCAGGATGTGGGGATGTGGAGCCTGGCCCCGGGCTTGGAGCTGCTGCAGCTTTCTCTGGAGCTGCCTTATTGGTGTTTTGATGTAGAGGGTGTCTCTGATCTGATCTGTCCAGACAGGCACTGCCTTCCTTGTAATCATCGTCATTCCCTGTGGATGCCGAGTCCCCCCAGCCAGGTTCTCTCCCAAAGGTGTGTGCTCAGACCTTCCACAATGTGTCCATGAGACCTCCGCAACACCAGGCCTTTCGGTGATGCTCCTGCTTTAACCTCACCGTGCCTTAGGGCTTCTCAGTCTCTTCTCCTCTTCCTCCTCACTGTATTCATCTGGCCCCCAGGAGGCTTCGGGCTCTGTCCTGGGGTTCCCCACAGAGCCTCATGTGAGAAGGTGAAGGACACGTTGTCACTGGTGCCTGAGGATGCCTCTCACAGCGCAGCCCTCCTGGGTTTTGGCTGAAAGCAATAACTTTTGTGTTCTGTGCCACTTCAGAGCTGAGTTTGGAGCATTCCCGGCTGCGGGATCAGCAGGGCTGTGTGTCAGTGAGCTTAGCACGTCCGAGATGGGGATTGCACCGTCAGCAGTGCCTGGTGTGGGGCAGCAGAGCTGAACCGTGGACAGCCCAGCCAGGCGCTGCCTCCGGTGCTCCTGCAGTGCTGCGACCGGGTGAGCCCTGTCCCTGCCTCCTGTGACCCTCTGTGCCCGGTGGTTGTGGGCACCCTGGGGACATGGGGAGGGCACATAGCGAAGTGGTGCTGGGTTAATCCCTCTGGGGTTCTGCCCCTGCTGTCACCAGGGTTGTGTTCATCTCTTACCCGGGATGCTTCTCTCAGCTCCTTCCTCCCGTGCCTGCCAAAGGAGAAGGCGCTGCAATGGCAGCACTGGGTCTGCCCTGGGTTTAGCCAGGAGGGAGTCACAGCACTGGGAGACGAGTGGGCTCGGGAGCTGCTGCTCCTGCTGCTCCTGCAGCCCCTCGGAGCGGAGGCATCGCACGAGGCTGAAGCCGCGGTCCCGGTGGCAGCAGCTCACGGGGCCGGGGCTGGCCGCGGGCAGTGCCAGCTGCTCACTGCCACCGTGGCGCCGGGACAGATGCTCTTCAGCCTGGAGGTTGCTCCATCAGGCAGAAGAGGAAAGAAGCTGCCAGCAAGAGCCTCATTAAATCTGTTTGTGAGAGCCCTTTGCAGGCCAGAGCGCTCAGAGCACGTCAGAGCCAGGGTCTGGCCCCTGTGACTCCAGGTGAGCACTGGCCCCTCTCATGGTGTTGGCTCTGCTGCTGTGTGGAGTCCTGTGAGGGTCCAGCAGATCCGAGCACAAAGCCTCAGCTCCTTGTGCATCTTCTGTGCTAGGCCCAGCATGTCCTCGCTGTGCTGTGGTGCCCTGAAGGACCACCCAGCAGGGCCTGCCTGGCATCATGTTGGTCCATATCCCATGGCCAGTGTTGGCTTATTCCATTTCTTAGAGCCACGATGGGCATTTCTTTTCATTGTGCCAAGCAGGAGATGGTTGGGGCCCTCAGTGCCATGTGTTAGTGGTGGTCTCGGCGGTGCTCAAGTAAAGGTTGGACTTGATGAGCTGAAAGTTCTTTTCCACCCCAGCTGATCTGATGATTTGTGAATACAGACTGGGCAGCCTCCGTAGGGCTGTGTGAGTTAGGGACTGGAGCTTTAATGCAGCTGGGCTGGTGGATTTGCCACTGTTTGACCCTAATCCTCTCCGTACCTCAGGGGGCCACACGTCTGTCATGGTGCAGGCAGGGACAGCGCAGGACTGCCCGGGTGAGGTCTGCTTTGAGGAGCTCCACCATAGGCAAGGTGTGCTTGGTGGGTTATGCAGTGCTGAGCCTGGCTCATGGGGGAGCACTGTGTCTTCAAGGCATCCCTGGCAGTGCTCAAGGCCAGGTGGGACACAGGGGCTTGGAGCAAGCTGCTGCAGTGGAAGGGGTCCCTGCCCGTGGGAGCAGGGGTTGGAGCTGGAGGAGCTTTAAGGTCCCTTCAACCCAAACCAGGCTGGGTTCTGTGATTCTGTAAAAGAAAAGCAATATGGAGTGGGATGATTTTTGGCATCAATCTCAGGTTTTTAGAGGGAGCTTGGCAGGGCTGAGCCCAGCACTTTCCTTCAGGCTCTCCTCTTGCCACCAGCCCTGCTCCAGGGGGAAGCCTCTCCTGGTATGCCTGCATCCTCCTGCTCCAGCCAGGGGGGATGCTCGTGAGCTGGCCGAGGTCACTCCAAGGATCTGGGACCGATCTGCTGTTATTGAAGCAGCCTGTGTTGATGTGGGTGTTTCATGGTGCTGTCCAACCACTGGCACGGCTGTGGGACCATCACTGTCGCAGCAGGTGGCTGCACCCAAACCCACGTCCCAGTCTGCTGTGATTTGGGATTCAGGCTGCCTCTGTCCTTACATTCCCCTTTTCCTTTCTGCTCAGAGTCTTGTGGTGGGGGAAAGGACAAAGGAACCCTCTCGTGTTTATGCCGTGTGCCAGGAGCACTGATGTGTTGGGAATGTGTTCAGAGCTAATGAGGACCAGGAGCCGCCCTGCCCCTGGGGGCTGATCTGCAGCAAGCAGATGTGTCCCAGGGTTTTGATGAGTCCAGGAAGGAAGGGAGCACTTATCTCCGAGGCAGCAGCCGTAATGTGGAGCTGATGAAGTGACAGCTCCTGCTGTATAATTCACCACTGAAAGAGAGATGATTGAACACATCTGCCTTCTCTTGTGGCACTCCTGGGTGATGAAGTGGTCCTTGTCGCATGCAGGCAAAGGAAGGGTCTGCTTGAGGAGCGGGAGATGTTGCTCCTGGAACAGTAGGCACGTCCCTGGAAGGCTTTTTCTTCCCTAAAGGTTAGATTGACAGGGCTGTTCCCGCAGGATGCTCGGGGAAAGTGGGGCTGTGGGTTTGAGTGCATTCCCATCAGCAGTGCGTTGGGGATGGTGAAACCTTGCTAGGACTTCCTGAGAGGTTGTCACTTCCTGTGGTTCAGACCCTGGTGTATCTCGATTGGATCAGTCACTTTTGAGCTAACGAACCTCATCTCTCTGTTCCTTGTCCCTTGTTTTAACTGAGGAACCACCACCGCTGGGTAGGATGCGGATGACCTCGGGATGATCCTTTCCAGCTGCATGAATAACCCCAGGGCTGTTGATGATGCTCCCATTAGCCTGTGACAGGCTGTGAAATGTGCACCATTTGCCGTGACAGATGAGTGCATGGTGCTAGATTCACCCACTGCTGTTGGGCACGGGCACAGGTGGTGGTGGGGGCACCAGGGCTCACCTCTGGCTCCCCAGCAGGGTCTCGGTGCCACCTTGCTTCTTCCTCCATGGCAGTTTGCAGAGGCCTCAGTGGTGTTTTCCCATGAGCACACACTCTTTTGGCCACCTTGGCTGCGCTTCCTTGTCTTGAGGGTGATTTACACACCACCATCCAATGCTGGGTTAGGTCCTGCTGCCGTTTGGAGAGGATGAGAAGCCACGTCCATCCTTCCTGCCACCTGCCTGCAGGTACTGCTGGGCTGCCCTGAGACTTGTGCCCGTACTGCAGATGGATGGAGCTTACTGTTGTCTTTAGCAGGCCTGTTTGGAACAGGCCCCAGACACAAGAGGGACCTGGAGCTGTTGGAGCGAGGGCAGAGGAGGCCATGGAGCTGCTGCGAGGGCTGGAGCAGCTCTGCTCTGGAGCCAGGCTGAGAGAGCTGGGCTGGGGCAGCCTGGGGGAGAGAAGGCTCCTCAAGGGGAGACCTGAGAGCAGCTCCAGGGCCTAAAGGGGCTGCAGGGAACCTGGAGAGAAAGGGGCTTGGGCCAAGGGCCTGTAGGGCCAGGCCAAGGGGAATGGCTTGAACCTGCCCCAACAGGGGAGCCTGAGCTGAGCTCTGAGGCAGAAGCTGTTCCCTGGGAGGGTGCTGAGGCGCTGGCCCAGGGTGATGGCCCAGAGAAGCTGTGGCTGCCCCATCCCTGGCAGTGCTCAAGGCCAGGTTGGACACAGGGGCTTGGAGCAAGGGGCTCCAGTGGAAGGGGTCCCTGCCTGTGGGAGCAGGGGTTGGAGCTGGAGGAGCTTTCATGTGCCTTCAACACAGACCAGGCTGGGGTTCTGCTGCAGATCTGTCTGGGGAAGGCATGTGGAGAGCATCCCACTGTTGCCACCTCCTGCTCCAGGTCTTTCACTCGTTGAATGTCGCTCTTCTTCCCTCCCAACCCCACAGCTGGCAGCACGTTCCCTCTTTCCAGTGCTGTCTCCCACTTGTCTTCACTTCCCTCTCCTCCAGGACCCTTTTCCCAGCCACATTTTCTTGCTCTCCAGTGGCACCAACCAGCCCTGGGAGCTGGTGGTGCTCACCCAGCTGGAAAGAGCATCTCGGTGATGGATGTCACTGGGAGCAGTGGTGAAGCCATCTCAGCCTGGAGCAGAGGATGCGGCTGATGGGTCCTGGAAGAGCCCCAGGAACATTTTCCTTCTGGATTTGTTTCCTTCCCCACACAGCAGCAGTGCGGAGTATCTGAAGGGTTGTCCTTGGATGGAGCCAGGACGTGGCTGCGGTGTCTCAGGCTCCTTGTGGAGTACATCAGCAGCTGAGGGGCTGGGAAAACCAGACAGGAGAGCCCAAGCTGAGGGCTGGGACTCATTTCCCTTCAGTATTGACCTCCCTGGGGTCAGGACTGAAGGAGGGGAGATGCTCATGTCTGAACTGCTCACCCCCAGCTCCCTGCAGCCCTGGGGAGCTCATGGTGCTGCCTCTGCTCCGTGCTGGGGCCTGGGGCACCTTTTAGCTCAGGAATGGTGACAAAATACACCCCGAGGCCCCCGCAGTGCTGCTGCCCCTCTGGTGAGCATCCCTGTGACCCTCTGCACCGTCTGGCTGCAGGAGGTGTAAAACCAACTGAGTAACTTCAATTGGCTTGGCTGCTGCAGGAGCTGGGGACCTGGGCTTGGGGGGTCTTGCTTGCAGGATGTTCTCCTCTTGCCGTCCTCGGTATCACTTGCCTGGCTTCATGTTCTCAATCCCTCCTTGCCCCCCCGTGCTCCATGGAGCCACTTCTCCACCACTTGGATTATTATGAATGAAGCCTGTGGGTGCACATTTCCCTTTGGCATCCTCTGTGGTGCTCAGCATCCTCGAGGTGAGAGGATCCCACATTTTATCTGCTGTTTTCCCTTCCATTGATGGAGCTGTTTCTCTTCCACATCCCCTACCTCCAGCTGCCTGGTGATGCCCTGGAGAGCTGCCTCCTCCTGCCTCCTCTCCTTACCTGTCCCTTGAATTACCCATTGCACCTTCCAGCCCATGGAGAGCCACAGCAGGGTAGGATCTCTTAGAGCATCGTTTTAAAGCGCTCTGAGCTGGGGACAGCCAGAACTTTCCATGCCCTGTGCCAGTGAGCTGTGCCAGCAGGGATAATTCTGTGCCTGCTGCCGGTGGGGATGGACCTTGGGAGCAGATAATGAGCTTTGCTGGGCTGGGAAGGGCATGGCCAAGATCTTGTTACTTGCCCTTGTGGTTTCATCCTCTTAAAGGCAATGCATCAGCATAATGAAAGGAAGCTGGCTCAGGGCTGGGGTTGTTTTAACTGGGGGGAGGCTTCAGCTTGCAGGTGGGGATGAAGCCATCAAGGCAGGGTCTGCCTGTGGGCTTTGTGCCCATGGGTAACTGCTGATGGGACTTTGGGTTGGGAAGAGGAGTGGAATGGTTTCCAGAGGGCAGCGTGGTGCTCGCAGGGCAGTGTTTATAGAGCCAGGCCGGTAGAATCACTGGTCTGGGTTGGAAGGGGCCTTAAAGCTGCTCTAGCTCCAAGCCCTGCCACAGGCAGGGACCCCTTCCACTGGAGCCCCTTGCTCCAAGCCCCTGTGTCCAACCTGGCCTTGAGCACTGCCAGGGATGGGGCAGCCACAGCTTCTCTGGGCCATTGGGCCAGCGNCCTTGCTCCAAGCCCCTGTGTCCAACCTGGCCTTGAGCACTGCCAGGGATGGGGCAGCCACAGCTTCTCTGGGCCCTCACCCTGGGCCAGCGCCTCAGCACCCTCCCAGGGAACAGCTTCTGCCTCAGAGCTCAGCTCAGGCTCCCCTGTTGGGGCAGGTTCAAGCCATTCCCCTTGGCCTGGCTCTGCAGGCCCTAAAGAAGAGCCCCTCTCCAGCATCCCTGTAAGCCCCTTCACACACTGGAAGCTGCTCTGAGGTCTCCAGCAGCTTCTCTTCTCCAGGCTGAACAGCCCCAGTGTTCTCAGCCTGTCCCCATACAGGAGGTGCTGCAGCCCCTGCTCATCCTCGTGGCCTCCTCTGGACTTGCTCCAACAGCTCCATGTCCTTGTGTTTGGGACAGCAGAGCTGGAGCAGGGCTGCAGGGGGGTCTCCCCAAGCCCAGCAGAGGGGCAGGATCCCCTCCCTGAGCTGCTGCTCACGCTCTGGGGGTGCAGCCCAGCACACGGGGGGGTTCAGGGTATCCCCCTCAGTGTGACAGCACCACTGCAGTCTCTGATGGCCACAGATGTAAAGCAGGAGGCTCAGACGCTGATGCTCCAGGACAAACCCACACTGTGGAGCTTGCATTGGCTGAATCATTCCTGCCTGGCAAGGCCGCACCTGATGGTGTCTCATTATGGAGCCTTAATGATGCTGTGGAGTGATGTGTGTTGGATGCTCCACATACCTGTCCATCCTGGAAAACCCAGCAGGTTTGCAGCAGGGCTGTGGGTTTAAATTCACCCAAGTGCTTTGATGTGGGAATGATCCAGCCCCATGGGCTGGGGGAGAGGGAGAGCCATGGAATGGTGAGAGCAGGCAGGAGCAGTGAGGGATGGAGATGACACAGATGCAGGGTCAGATCCTTCTGTGCTGTATTGGGAAGCAGAAGGGTGCAGAGATGAGGACAAAGCAAAACAGCTTTTAAACAGGATGGGTGACACTGATTGAGTTTTCTCGTGCATAGGACAGACCCAAGCACGTTGTTTGTCCTTCACTGAGCTGATCTGGCACTGGAGGGCTCCTGGTTTGGGGAAGAACGGGTGAATTGATGCCTTTCTTGGGCAGGTCATGGAGGCTGAACTGGTTGCTTGACCAGGAGATACCCCGATATTCAGGTGCCACCTGCAGCCCAAATGCAGAGTAACCTGCCAAGAAGAGCTGCATAAATCACAGTGAAACCCGAGTAGATGGACACAGAAAGGCACCGAGTCCTGGGCGGTGGCGAAAGTCTGTCAGCCATGCAGGCTCTCTGGGTTTAGGCCTTTTGAATGGTTTGGGGTTGTTCAGGCAGGGTTTTATCTCAAGAGGACTTCCAAGGCGTCGCTTGGTGCATCCCATGAGCCCTCCATCCCTTGTGCCCAGTGTGTCTGCGTGTGTCCCTGTGATTGCTGGGTCCCAAGGGCCCATTGTGGAGAGGAGAGGGCTTTTGGCCATGGTGAATGCGTTCCGAAGGCTGGGCCAGGCCCTTTACTGTGTGCTGGGCTGTGTGGCTCTGGGGGGAGCTGGGCATCCTCCCTCTCTGCCTCCTTGGAGCAGAGGGCTGGTTCCCCGCATGAGCATTCTCTGCTGGTTGTGGCTGTCACCCTGGAGACTGTTGTCCTGTTCAGCTTTGCCTCAGCTACAGGACTGGGGATGGATGTGGCTGCTTGGGGTTTTAGGGCCTCCATGTTTCAGGGCTGAGGTTTGTGTGAGCCCAGCCTGGGCTATGGGGACCAGGGATGGGGGCAGGAGCAGGCTGAGGAGCTGGGCATGGCCGCGGGAGCAGGGACATCACTGAGCCTTCCTGGACTCTGGGCACTGTCCGAGGTGCAGCTCCTTGGACACGAGTGATGTTTGGATGGTCAGAGTTGAAGTGTCCTTCACCCCACGGGTAACGGTGACTGCGCAGAGCTCTGGGGTGGTGTTGGGGAACACCGGGGTCCTGGGAGGCGAGGCGATGGGGAGCCGGTTCTGGAGTCACCACGTGCCAGCGCTGGCTCCACGGCGAGCTCGCAGGCTCGAGGGCTGTGCCGGGGCTCATCCATGCCTTCCTCCCCTCCAGGCCTGCCGTGATTTCCTGGATTTAGCTGAAAGTCACAGCCGGAAATGGCAGCGGGCGCTGCAGTATGAGCGGGAGCAGCGCATCCGGCTGGAGGAGACCATCGAGCAGCTAGCCAAGCAGCACAACAGCTTGGAGCGAGCCTGCCGCGGAGCCCCCGGCCTCTCCTCCAGCACCACGGGCATCACCAGCACCGCCAAGGGTGAGCGCCGGGGCAGAGCCTTGTGGGAAGTGTGGGATGGACGGGGGGGACTCTGCTTGGTTGGTCCCAGCAAGTTATCATGGATGGGAAGGATGCAAAGATCAGTGCCCTGCATGCTCATGGTGATAGTTTTAATGGGTCCAATTACTTCCAGCACCTTCCAAAGGCCCTGTATTTTCCAGTGCATTAAGG
Source organism: Agapornis roseicollis (assembly GCA_002631895.1). Lineage (NCBI taxonomy): Eukaryota > Metazoa > Chordata > Aves > Psittaciformes > Psittacidae > Agapornis > Agapornis roseicollis. The sequence goes on along the minus strand of NDXB01011382.1, from coordinate 9,867 downwards.
GAGCTCCAGGAAACCTGGAGAGAAAGGGGCTTGGGCCAAGGGCCTGTAGGGCCAGGCCAAGGGCAATGGCTTGAACCTGCCCCAACAGGGGAGCCTGAGCTGAGCTCTGAGGCAGAAGCTGCTCCCTGGGAGGGTGCTGAGGCGCTGGCCCAGGGTGATGGCCCAGATGTGGCGGNAAGGGCCTGTAGGGCCAGGCCAAGGGCAATGGCTTGAACCTGCCCCAACAGGGGAGCCTGAGCTGAGCTCTGAGGCAGAAGCTGCTCCCTGGGAGGGTGCTGAGGCGCTGGCCCAGGGTGATGGCCCAGAGAAGCTGTGGCTGCCCCATCCCTGGCAGTGCTCAAGGCCAGGTTGGACACAGGGGCTTGGAGCAAGCTGCTCCAGTGGAAGGCAGGGACGCCTGGGGCAGGGGTTGGAGCTGGAGGAGCTTTAAGGTCCCTTCAACCCAAACCAGGCTGGGATTCCATGATTACACCTTAATTATTCCTAACTGTCCTGCTGCTCCTTGCTTGAGGATGTCTCCGAGATACGGATGCAGGAGAGGACTCACCCCAGACTATTTTGGTAGCCAGAACCCTCACCTGTGGGCACCTCGCTGGCTGCTGGAGGTGCCTGGGGGAATCCGGCATTCCCAGCTGTGAGGGGTGCTGGTGGCTCTGTGGGACTTGTTTGCTGCTCACAGGAGTTACTGGGCAATAAAATCAAACAGCTTTTGTGTTCCTGCCAAATCTTCCCTGTGGGAAGCAGCAGTGCCAAATCCTGCCTTGTCTCATTGTAAAGGATAGATAGACTCAAGGGGGAGAATCGTGGCTGTGGGGAGGGGGATGGCAGTGCCAGGCTCTGCCCTTGTTCTTGTATGGCCTCGAGGAAATGGCTTCAAGCTTTGCCAGGAGAGGTTTAGATTGGATATTGGGAACAATTGATCACAAGGGCTGAACGGGCTGCCCAGGGATGCAGTAGAGTCACTGACTAAGATGTGGTGCTTAAGGACATGGGTTAGCGGTGGCCTTGGCAGTGCTGGGGAACAGTTGGACTTGATGATCTTAAAGGGCTTTTCCAACCCCAATGACTCTGTAGCACAGTGGGGAGAGCAGGGGAGCACTGCTGCAGGGACAGGCACAAATCCAACCCAACCCTATCACAAAGGGTGTCCCTGCTCCTTCAGAGGAGTCTGGGAATGATGCAGGGAAGGAGGTTGCTGAACCCTGCTGGGAAGCTGAGCCTGATGGGCTGCTGTGGTGGGGTGGCTGGAGCCGGGTGGCTGCTCTGGTCCCAGGTGCTCTGGGTGGCATTTTCCCAAGCACAGCAGGGAGCCCTTCAGTGCCAGCATTGGGAGCAGGAGATGTGCTGCCAGGGCACATCCTTGCTTTTAGGAGCTGGAAATGGATACGGCATCTTTTTGCTGTGGAGTGGGATGGAGAGGAGGGGGCAAGCTGTAGATGGAGCCAGTATTGGAGGGGAAATGGCTGGTGGAGGGTGGGAGCTGGGGACAGACTTGTGCTCAATTGGTTCTAAAGGGAGCCAGCAGCACCCAAGTGTCTCAAACCCTTTGTGCCAACAGGGAGTGTGCAGTCTGCCAAAGGAGAGGCCAGTGATGAAGATGAAGAGACAGAGTATTTTGATGCCATGGAGGATGCGCCAGCTTTTATCACTGTAACTGCAGACCCCAAGCACCACAGGTACGAGGCCCTGCCCCAGGGCCATGTGTTGCAGAATGCGACCTGCTGTGAGCACAGGAAGAGCAGGAAGGAGTGGTTTGCTGGGTCTTGTGCTTGGGCTTGAGGGCGGCATCTGCTTTCATGGGGCTGCTCTCGTGCCTCCCTGGACATCTGTTTGGGCTGGAGGTACTGGTGGTCTGAACCATGGTCACATCACTGGGCTTGCTGCCCACAGGCTGGGTCATACCGTGCTGAGCATCCCCTCCCAGCACCTGTGCACGGCCCCCGTGACCTTGCTGCCTTTCCTGCAGCACCCTGGGGTGGTGCAGGGCGATGCTGTGGGTGATGTTGGCTCTGCTGCACCAGCCTCGGCTCTTCTCTCCCCTTCTCTGCCCTGACTTGTACTTCCTGCCCCACAGGCGTTCGGGCAGTAACCTGAGTGGGGCCAGCGAGGGCCACCCCGAGGACTGGACCCTGGAGGACAGCGTGAGTTGGCCGGGCCGGGCGGGAGGGGTGGTCCTTGGGATGGAACCAGGGGAAAGGAGCAGGAGAGGAGGGAAGGAACTCTTTGTGCTTCCAGGAAGGAGCAGAGTTGGCTGCTCTGTGAGCCACAGATGTCAGCACTCTCAGAGCAGCACCCAAACCCCCTCCAAGGGAAGCAGGAGAGTGCTGGGGACACTGGTATTTCCCCCATGCCCTGGAGAACAGGCTCCGGCACAGCTCCCAGCACAAGTGCCCACAGTATCTCCTGACCTGTGGCTGCTGCTCCCAGGACCTTGGGTCATTTGGGGCAAGGCCAACTTAGATCCATGTTTCTTCTGTGACTCCTGCAGGTCTTTGAAAGCTCAAATCAAAGCAGCTACAATGAGTCCACTTACAAAGATCTCCTGCCAAAGAAAAGGAGACGGAGCCGCATCCCCGACAAACCCAACTACAGCCTTAACCTCTGGAGCATCATGAAAAACTGCATTGGCAAAGAGCTCTCCAAGATCCCCATGCCTGTAAGTGAGCGTGTCCCAGCACCAAGGGCAGGGGAGGAGGTGCTGCTGTGGTGCTGGTGCTGAGGCTTTGGTGTGGGCATGGCTCCTGCCTGTGCAGAGGGATGGCTCGTGCACATTCAGGTTCTTAGGAAGGTCTCGAATCAGATCCTCTCCTTCAGTGGGCCCAAGGTCTTCATCCTCACAGTCCCTGCATCTGCCTTCCGTGACTTGGGTGGTGCGGTCAGAGCCTTTGCCAGTGAAGACCAAGGCAAAGAAGTCATTCAGAGCCTCAGCCTTCTCCAAATGCAGGGTAGCCAGTTCTCCCAATAGCTTCTGGAGAGGGCTCATGTTGTCCCTGGTCTGTCTTTTATTTGCTATGTACCTGTAGAATCCCTTCTTGTTATCTTTCGCATTCCTAGCCAAGTTTAATTCTAACTGGGCCTTAGTTTTCCTCACCCAGTCCCTAGCTTCCTGGACAACATCCCTGTATTCTTCCCAGGCCGCCTGTCCTTGCTTCCACCTTTTATAAGCCTCTTTTTCCCTCGAAAAGCCTTATGAGCCATAAGCTTTATCTGGGGTCCTTCCTTTGCTGGGTAAAGCAGAAGGAGTGCATTACAGGGGCCTGGATGCTGAATTGTTGCTGTTTTATCTCTTCTTAAAACAGTACCTGATGTTCTCCAACTGAGAGCACTGGGTTCTCTCTGCCTGTGCTATTTCCAGCCGAGATACACAGCCCAGCACTGCCTGTTGGCATTTCTGCAGCAGCATCAGTGTCAGATAGAGGCGTGATGGGAACAGAAATAAGCTCAGTGAAATACCAGCAGCAGCTGCTGGTTCCTGGAGAGAGGAAATCAATACCTTCCCTATCAATCCAATCATGCCAGGAGCTGCTAAAACAAGCCCAAACCTCAGGGCAGTGTGTTCTGCTGGCACAGCAGCCCCTCTGCTGGTTCAGGGGATGTAATTCCTCCATCCCTCCCAGGGCTGAATGGATCTGGTTTCCCAGCACTGCTTGTGAAGAAGGGGCTCAGCCACTCACTGGCAGCTCCCCTCTCTGTATCTGTACAGATAGAGGAAGGGAGATGCTTTGCACCCCACAAGCTGAGCAGGGAGATGCTTTGCACCCCACAAGCTGAGCAGGGAGATGCTTTGCCTCCACACAAGCTCAGCCACATGTGGCATTTCATTGGCAGATTCACCCCAAGAACAAGCAGCCCACAGTGAGGCAATGTGAGGACAATTTCATCTCCTTCCAACAGCCATTTATATTCTCTCCCTGTGGAAGGGTTTAGGTTTGCTGATGCTAGTGGGGAGGATGCAGCTGCTGCTTTGTTCTCTCTCTGCGTCTCTCCCGAGTGTTACCTCAAGCCAGCAGTGATTTGCTTTATCATGTGGATGTGATGCTGCCTGTCTGTCTGTTGCTCCTTCTCAGGTGCTGTAAGAGCCCTGCTGCTTAGAGGCTAAATCCACAAGTGGAACAAGCTGGAGTTTCTTTTCTCTAGGATGAAATACGGAGGTTGGCTTATAGAATTGGTGCTCCCATCCTTCAACCATCTGCTCCTTCTAAAATACATTTCTTTGTTCGGAACTGGTAGTGAAAGTCATAATTCCTGGTAGTAAAGATTCACATTAGTATCAGTATTATGCAGGGACACCTCCAAATGGGGCTCTTCAAGGTTTTCTGAGCAGCAGGGCTGCAGCTGGTATGAGAATGGCTTTGCCAGGAGGTGATGGAGGAGATGGAGGGCAGCCAGAGAGCAGTGTGTCCCTGCCCTGCACCGCCTCTTCCTTGTGGCTGGTGGATACTGGCCGGGAGGCAGGAGGGAGCTGGTCCTGCTGCTGTGGCTTGTTTTGGGGGTCACTGGTGCTCCAGCACCAGAGCAGGTTTATACCTGAGACTGTATGTGGCTGCCCCGTCCCTGGCAGNGCTGTTCCCTGGGAGGGTGCTGAGGCGCTGGCCCAGGGTGAGGGCCCAGAGAAGCTGTGGCTGCCCCATCCCTGGCAGTGCTCAAGGCCAGGTTGGACACAGGGGCTTGGAGCAAGCTGCTCCAGTGGAAGGGGTCCCTGCCTGTGGGAGCAGGGGTTGGAGCTGGAGGAGCTTTAAGGTCCCTTCAACCCAAACCAGACTGGGATCCCATGATTCTGTATCTGGGTAGCTCTCGGGGCTCCCAGCTCTTGTGGTACAGATCAGGGAGCAGAGCCTGGATTTCTGACCTTTAATGTCTCCGTGATGCTGCAGAGGCAGGGAGCAGATAGGGAGCAGGCAGTTTGCAGGCAGGGAGCAGGCAGGGTGCTTTTTCTCATCCAGCCCCACACCGTGGGGGCTGCTGCTTCCATTCAGCCTTTTCCATCCTCCCTGGATCCGGCCTCCTGGAGCACATTGCTCCATACTCAGAGAGCCAGACATGCGGGATGCTGGTGGCAGCAGGGCCCAGTGCTGGGGGGAGGAGGCAGGGGGTGCAGCAGCCTGCTTGGCGCTCCCCTGGTTTGCTGAGCGTTCCTTGTGCCCTTCCAGGTGAACTTCAACGAGCCGCTCTCCATGCTGCAGAGGCTGACAGAGGACCTGGAGTACCACGAGCTGCTGGACAAGGCAGCCAAGTGCGAGAGCTCCACGGAGCAGATGTGCTTCGTGGCTGCCTTCTCCGTGTCTTCCTACTCCACAACCGTGCACCGCACCGCGAAGCCCTTCAACCCGCTGCTGGGGGAGACCTACGAGCTGGACCGCCTCGAGGAGCTGGGCTTCCGCTCCCTCTGCGAGCAGGTGAGCGGGGGGCTGTGGAGGGGCTCAGTGTGCCCGTCCTGCTGCCCCTGTCCAGCCAAAGCACCAGCATCCCCTTGCACTGAGCAGCCTCCTGCCTGAGGCAGCCTGCAGGTTGCTGGTGGTGTTGGCAGCAGCAGGCATAGCCCGAGCTAGTTTTCAGCAGCAGAGTGTCCATCCCGGGGTTGTAGAGCAGCAAAGGTGGGACAGACAGAGGGATGTGCTTCCAGCTGCTCTGAACCTCGGATGCTGCATGTGCTGCTCAGCCCAGTGCACTGAGCAAAGCGTTGATAATCTTGTGCCTGAAATCCTGTTATCCAAATAGGATTGTCTCCTGCTGATGACAGTGGGATTTAACAGGGAGCTCTTTGCTGTGCTCCTGTGTGTAATCCAGCAGCTTGGGGCACTCAGCACCCTGGCATGGCAATGGCTCTAACCTGCCAGAGGGGAGCCTGAGCTGAGCTCTGAGGCAGAAGCTGTTCCCTGGGAGGGTGCTGAGGCGCTGGCCCAGGGTGAGGGCCCAGAGAAGCTGTGGCTGCCCCATCCCTGGCAGTGCTCAAGGCCAGGTTGGACACAGGGGCTTGGAGCAAGCTGCTCCAGTGGAAGGGGTCCCTGCCCGTGGGAGCAGGGGTTGGAGCTGGAGGAGCTTTAAGGCCCCTTCAACACAAGCCAGGCTGTGGTTCTAAGGTAACATTTTGCTAACAAGCCTCAGCAGATCCTGTCAGGAGCTTGTTTCCTCTCCTTTTGCTGCTGGGGAACCTCATGGGAGGTCACCCCGATGCCCAGAAGAGCAGGGTGTTCAGGTCAGTGCTCTGGAGCATCCTTAGGGCTGAAGCTGGTGTGGAGCTATTGCCTGTCCCAGGAGCCACTCTGCAAGCACTCACCAGGGCTCTCTGGTGCTGGTGGCTGTCCCTCACGGGCTCTTCCTCCTCTCCCCAGGTGAGCCACCACCCCCCTGCAGCCGCCCATCACGTCTTCTCCACACGAGGGTGGACGTTGTGGCAGGAAATCACCATCGCCAGCAAGTTCAGGGGCAAATACCTCTCCATCATGCCACTGGGTAGGTGACACGCGGAGGTTTGGGGCTTGCTTTTGTCCCTGCCCTCTCATGCAGTACCTAAAGGTTAAAGCGGAGCCTTGGGCTCACCCAGGGCTTAGTGAATTCCACCCTGGGAGCACGGATTGGTGCTCCTGATGCCAGCCAGCCTGGTGCTAACTCATCTCCCCTGGAAATTAATGTATCAGCTGCAAAGGCGTTGCATTGCTTGCTGCTGGCACCATAGCAGAGGTGCTTTGCAGTGCCCTGCTTGCCCATGAATTGATTTCTCTTGAAGTGATCCTTACAGGTTGTCTTGCTGCCTGGTTTAACCCCCTCCCTGGCAGCCAGATGCAATAAGGTGCCTCCTTCCAATGTTCTGTTTGTCTTCTGCCTGTCCCTGGGCTGAGTAGAAGTGGTTTTGACACTGAGAGTCAAGCAGGCAGCACCTTTCTGACCTGCTTTTGAAATGAATGGTTTTGGGGTGTTGGGAAGAGGCTGTGCAGGTCCCTGCCTGCAGCAGAGCATGGAGCATGCAGCAAGGAGAGGGGTGAATGATGAGAGATGCAGGTAGAGGGGCTGGGTTGGCTCTGAGGACCAGCGTGGTGCTGGGGTGGTGCCCACAGCCCTGCCCTCTCTCTACAGGTGCCATCCACCTCGAGTTCCACTCCAGTGGGAATCACTATGTCTGGAGGAAAGTCACCTCCACTGTTCACAATATCATTGTGGGCAAGCTCTGGATCGACCAGGTTGGTGCCTACGGGTCTGGGGTGATGGGTTCTGCCTGGGCTTGCCTGGCTGTGGCTCTGGGCAGGGGGGCTGGGAGGGCCCTGGGGTAGATATTGGTGTCCCCACTGTACTCATACCACAATAGGAAGCTCTGCTTCCCTGCAGGGATGGGGCAAAGCTTCCCGGAGCTCCTCATGGTTCTTCCTGAAGCCAGCAGCTCCATGGGGCAGGGTGGGTGATGGGTTTGACCCCATGGGGCTGCCTGGGGTGGCTGGGTGGTGGCTGCAGCTGTGGGTGATGCTGCAGCTGGTGTTGATCTGTACCTGCACTACAACTAATGCCTGATTTGTCTCCTTGCCAAGCCTCTCACTTGCTCTGGTTCTGTCCCTTTTATCTAGTCTGGTGAAATAGAGATTGTTAACCATAAGTCAAAAGATAAATGCCAGCTGAAGTTTACCCCCTACAGCTACTTCTCCAGAGATGTTCCCCGAAAGGTTTGTATCCGTCAGTTCTCCCTGCTCCTTCTGCCTGTCCTGGCTGGGATGGGACCTGGCTCTTGCCTCTAAGCTGGGCTCAGAGGGCCACAGTCCTGTCCATGCTGGTCCCTCTGCCATGGGTCACCAGGGAGGGCTTTGGGGCACCTCCAAACAGAGCCTGTGTTGGGTTCTCCTTGTGCTGGAGCTGCAGCACTGAGACCCGGGAAGGGTTTGATGGGCTGGAGACCCCCCAGCACACTCCTCCTGTCCTGGGCTCTGGTTGGGGACCTTGAGGGTGTTGTCCCCCCTGCACCTCTCGCTGTCCTCTGGGCCTTTCCAAAGGTCACCAGAGCCATCTCCTCCTGCCAGGTGACAGGGGTGGTGAGCGATGCCAATGGCAAAGCGCACTATGTCATGTCTGGCACGTGGGATGAGAAGATGGAGTGCTCCAAGATCGTGCAGAGCAGCCACGGCAGCACCAGCACGGAGGGGAAGCAGAAAACCGTCTACCAGACGCTGTCCCCAAAGGTCCTATGGAAGAAGTACCCCCTCCCGTGAGTCCCTCCTGTCACCCTGAGCCCCAGGGCTTGTGTGGCTGCACACAGCAGGTCCCTGCAAGGAGAGGGTGGCTTTGGGGGTGTTAGGGGCAGTTGGGGGTACTGGTTTTTGGGCTGCTGGTGATGGCAGGAGATATGTTGCCCGCATTGGCTTCCCTGGCCATCCTATTCCACCAGCTGCTTTAGGCCTCAGGAGACCGGTCCTCTTGACTCTCTTGCCCACAGCAGGGATGCTCTGAACTCAGTGGCAGGTGTCCCTGCTCATAGCAGGAGGTTGGAATTGGATGATCTTAAGGTCCTTTCCAGCCCAAACCAGGCTGGAATTCTCTGTGATTCTGTGACCCAGCAGCTTTTGGGTGAAGCCATTCTCTGTCTTGGCTGTGCACTCAGAAGTCATAGGCTTGGCTTTTAGCCTGCCATTGTGGAGGCAGCAGGGGAGGGATCCGCTCCCCTCCAAAACACCCATCAAAGCATCACTGGCATCTCCATTTAGCAGGTGGGAGGAAGGGCTCCCCAAATCCCAGCCTGGTTTGGGTTGAAGGGACCTTGCAGCTCCTCCAGCTCCAACCCCTACTCCCACGGGCAGGGACCCCTTCCACTGGAGCCCCTTGCTCCAAGCCCCTGTGTCNCCACAGCAGGGATGCTCTGAACTCAGTGGCAGGTGTCCCTGCTCATAGCAGGAGGTTGGAATTGCATGATCTTAAGGTCCTTTCCAGCCCAAACCAGGCTGGAATTCTCTGTGATTCTGTAACCCAGCAGCTTTTGGGTGAAGCCATTCTCTGTCTTGGCTGTGCACTCAGAAGTCATAGGCTTGGCTTTTAGCCTGCCATTGTGGAGGCAGCAGGGGAGGGATCCGCTCCCCTCCAAAACACCCATCAAAGCATCACTGGCATCTCCATTTAGCAGGTGGGAGGAAGGGCTCCCCAAATCCCAGCCTGGTTTGGGTTGAAGGGACCTTGCAGCTCCTCCAGCTCCAACCCCTACTCCCACGGGCAGGGACCCCTTCCACTGGAGCCCCTTGCTCCAAGCCCCTGTGTCCAACCTGGCCTTGAGCACTGCCAGGGCTGGGGCAGCCACAGCTTCTCTGGGCCATCACCCTGTAAAACCCCTCTGGTTTGGGGTAGCAGGAGGAGCATCCCTGGGGCTGGGCTGAGACGCGAGGGGCTTGGGAGCTGTGCTGGAGGTGGCCCCGTGTCCGCCGCCGAGCTGAGGGGGGCTGTGTGGCCGCAGGGACAACGCTGAGAACATGTACTTCTTCTCGGAGCTGGCCCTGACGCTCAACGAGCCCGAGGAGCGCGTGGCGCCCACCGACAGCCGCCTGCGCCCTGACCAGCGCCTCATGGAGAGCGGGCGCTGGGACGAGGCCAACGTGGAGAAGCAGCGGCTGGAGGAGAAGCAGCGAGCCGTGCGCCGCAGGAGGGAGGCCGAGGCTGTGGAGGCCCTGGAGGAAGGTGAGCTCCTGGGGGATGCTGGCGGGGCAGGGACCGTCGTGGGAGGGGGGGATGCAGCGTTGGAACCCCCTGTGGGGTTTGGGGGAGGAAGGAAGGACCCGGTGGCTCTTAGCGTGGGATTCGCTAGATTTTGGCTGGGAGAAGCATCCCTCATTCTGTGTTTAGGGGGCCTATAGGGATGCTGGGGAGGGGCTCTTCATTAGGGACTGCAGTGACAGGACAAGG
>NDXB01011379.1:0-21144 GCA_002631895.1 Agapornis roseicollis | reverse complement strand
ACAAAAAAAAAAAAAAAAAAAGAAAAAAGGAAAAGAATTAAGAAAAAAAAAAAAAAAAAAAAAACCACCAAAAAAACAACAAACAATTGAGTGGGTCTGTGAATGGTGATATATAATTGAAACAACTATATTAGGAGAAAAAAAATCTTAGTGATACTAAATATACCTGTTATAAAACAGAAGAGTGATAGCACAGCTAGTAAGGGAGGAAAATAGTAGAGTTTTCAATAAATAATGATTTTTTGTTTGGAAGGAAGCAGTATAGCTCACTAATTCATGAAGACAGGAGAAGATGTGTTTATTATTCTAAAGGGATTAAAAGAAAAGTTATTTTCATCTGCCAGTTATTTTTAAACTAGCCATCCTGAGTAACCATCAGCATAAAAGAGCTAGGTAAGGAGACCTCTGACTGATGTACATGCATTCATTACTGTTAACACACAGTGCTTAACAAAATTCCCATGTANAGACAGGAGAAGATGTGTTTATTATTCTAAAGGGATTAAAAGAAAAGTTATTTTCATCTGCCAGTTATTTTTAAACTAGCCATCCTGAGTAACCATCAGCATAAAAGAGCTAGGTAAGGAGACCTCTGACTGATGTCACAGTGCTTAACAAAATTCCCATGTAAGTATTCAGACCCGACCAGCAGCCTGTTACAGGCAGCTATAGACCGCAGTTATTCTGACTCCTACCCAAGGCAAATACAAAAATAATAACAGTCAGATCAATGAAAGTCACTTGACATAATTTGATTGCAGTAAGACTTGTCAAAACAAACCTAATTTCATTCTCTGATGAGGTTACTTCTTGGTTGATTGCTGTACTATATATATAATAGAGGTAATGGATGTATTTTTCATTTTTTATCACCACACACACCCCTGACTGAGAAATTTGCACTATAACAATATCAGTGACCTTACACAAAACTGTTTTAAGATCTCAAAGGACAATCCATTAAGGCATCTCTTAAGTGGTTTGCACCAAAATTAGTTCTAAATGATACTCTTCATAATTTCCTTTTGTGTTCTAAAAGCAAATATAAAATCATTCCTAATACAATTTGAATGGTTTTAGCCTATCTACAGGAATTCATCTAATGATGTCTACTGTGAATCAGGGCAGGGCACCAAGAAAGAATGTTCTTGATAGATTTTATGTTCATTCCAAACCTGTCCTGGGTTTCGCAGTAGCAGTCAATTTTTTCTCCTTCTTAGTAGCTGATGCAGTGCTGTGTTTTGACTTTCAGCTTGGGAACAGAGCTGATAACACCGATGTTTTTAGTTGTTGCTAAGTGATGTTTAGTCTGATCAAGGGCTTTCTGAGTCTCATGCTCTGCCAGGGAGGAGGGGAGGCCAGGAAGAAGCAGAGACAGGACACCTGACTCAGGCTGGCCAAGGAGGTATTCCATACCACGGTATGTCATGCCTGGGAAGGTAATGGGGAGTTACCTGGAAAGGCACACACTTCCCGGTTGGGCTCGATTTTGGTGGGTGGTATCGTACCCTCTTCCCTTGTTATTTTCTTATCATTATTATTATTGGTGGTAGCAGTAGTGATTTGTGTTATACCTTAGTTACTGGGCTGTTCTTATCTCAACCCCTTGGGAATTAAATTCCTTCACTTCTCCTCCCCATCCCTCTGGGAGTTGGGGGGGGGAGGAAAGAAAGAGAGAGGTGGGAGTAGAAACTGGGTTTAAACCATGACAAAACCATTTTAACCGAGCCAAAAGAAAAGCTTCATGTGTAGGAACATGGAGTGCAGGCCATGTAAAAGACTGAGACACTCTGTCCTTGCACAAGGAACTTTGAAAAGGAGAAACTGAATGCTAGTACAAAAGTGTTCTGGTGAACTACAGCTTAAAGACAAAGTAAAATTTTTTGGGATCGCAAAAATAATTAACATTATTGAAAATTATTGGGTTAAATTAAATCAAATGAAATGTCATTAAAATGACTACAACTTCTCCCTGTGAAAAACTGAGAGTGTCTTTATCTTGTCAAAGAGAGGACTGAGACATGACATGAGTGCCTTTCTGAGGAAAGATGCAAGACCTTCTTACTTTTAGCAAAGGTCAGCACATCAATAGTCAACAGCTGGTACTGAGGCAAGCCACAGCCAGTTGAAACACTTCTAACAATGAGAGGCCTCAACCACTGGAGCAAGACATTAGAGGAATAAAGCTGATAACAAGCCCAGATTAAGTGGCTTTATGGACGCTGTGCCTCAGTTAATGAGGTGTAACTGGTCTTGAGGCAGGAATAATGGGTCCAATGTCAAGCCTTTGTGTGTAGACAGTCAAACTGCTTCTTTAAAGGTTCCCTTTTAATCTTAAACACTGAAGCCTGGCAAGCCAAATAAGTGTCAGAAGGATAAAAGACAAAAGTAAGTATCAGGGGATGCTAAAGCATGTAAATTACAGAAACAATATTGGGAATTACCCCATCTTGGGTACATACCAGTATAATTTTGATTCTGCAAAACTCTTAAGTTTGGTTTTGACTTTATGTGGGTGTTTAGGTCCTCCATGCTTTAATAGAACTGAAGCATCTATTTAAATTCTAAATTCAGCATTAGCTAAAAGTTTTACCTGAATAACTAAGGGTGTGAAATTTCCTTTTTGAATATTGGAGTGCACCTTCTGCCTAACTTATCACTTGACACCGATCATGATAGATTTTCACTGTCTTTAAGGAATGGAGAACCAGACTGAATCCCATGTTTACAGCAATTTAAACCTCTTTGTAGCAAAGAAATTATTAAAACAGGAAATTGGCAAAGCAGACAGATGACTATAATGGCAAGAGGTAGATGTGCAAAAGAGGTTTTATGAACTTACTTGAAACTCTGGCATGAAAAAGCATGAAAAAACCTCAGAAGTCATACTTAAGTTCACACTTTCAGTGTGCCTCACGATATATTTTATATATATTGTGGCAGAGCCACAGATACTGTCTTTCTGCTTGTGTCAGGAACATATTGTTTCTGATAAAACTAGAATTGCAGCTCTTCAAGATTCTTCCATCCTCAGTCCTTTTCTAGATCTTGAAACTGATCTTTAGTGGGATATCCTAGTTGATGCAGTGGAGAGCACTGCTTTATACTTGGTTTAAGCTCTATACTTTTCTTGCAGAAATACATGACAAGGATTTCACAAATTTCCCATTTTGGCCTCCAGAGGTCATCAAGACCTTTACCTTGGAATCAGAAAGAAAGCAAGGGAGAGGGCATGCTAATCAATCAATTACAGTCCTTTAAATCTGTGATAAAGATATTTCAGTCATTTTATTTCCAAAGTGGTCCCCAAATGTGTGTAGGAAATGCTATTCAGTGTCCTGGCACAGCACAGAGTAGTCTTTTGACCATGCAGTAATCAAACAGATCTCAAGCAGCCAAGCAGAGAAGTCAGATGTTTGGTAAAACATTATTTCACTCATTTGGAGAAAAAATGCCACACTGTGCAAGTCAGATAATGTTAGAGTTAGCTAAGTGCTGGAGGTGAAGACTTGAGCACATCTATACCTGCATCACCTTGTAGGTGGCCATGTGGCTCACACCACCTCCTCCCTGTCCAAGCTGACACATGAAATCTGGGTTGTGCTGGAGAAGCTGTGGGAGGCTCTAGCCTCTCCCTTGCAGTGGGAAAGACAGATTTGGTGATGAGTTGTAAGTAGCAGTCTGGAATCAATAATTACTAGGGCAAATAAAATCTTTAACTATTTTAGCTGTTTGAGAAGTTAATATGTGTCTAAATTACTGATTTGCCTCTGAGACTGCCCCAACCTCTTTGGAAAACTGGCAGAATACAGTCAGAAAATAAATTATTTTTATTCTTAATTAAGAAATTCCAATATAGTATTTAAACTGGGATCTTAAAATACAATGTGAAAGTAGTTACTGAAAATGAAAATCCAGTCTGAATCTGTAGAGAAGACAGTAAAGCTTTTACGTAAAAGGATCCAGTGGAATATATCTTTATGGTATTGAAATCATTGAGGGACTATACAATGGCAAATGAAATCCAGGCTATTAGACTACTTCTAAACTCAGTATCTTTGTTTGAGGTTTCCTCACAATGTCCTTCCTAGGTTTATTACTTAAATTCTTCCCACATAATTTCTAGTTATCATCCACAAACTGCCTCACTCTTCAACCCTACTAACAATGTCATCCCAAGGATGTCACTAGACCATGTTTCCTCTTAATCCAGACACATTTGTTGATTTAACAAAATTAAAAGACTGTTGAAAAAAAGCCCCCAAATTTGTATGATAATGTATAACAAGGTTAATTGCTGGAAATGGAAAGAGACTTGTGGAGACCTAGAGTGTTCTGGAGAAAGTACTTTCATTTTGCTGTACTTCCACTGACCTTTGGCTTCTACTGCTTCCTGGTAACATTGCCTAAGATTTTGAAAGGTTTTGAAAAACAATGAGCATGATCCTGAGGGTTGCAGGATGTAAAATAGAGTGATATTACCTTNAAGAGACTTGTGGAGACCTAGAGTGTTCTGGAGAAAGTACTTTCATTTTGCTGTACTTCCACTGACCTTTGGCTTCTACTGCTTCCTGGTAACATTGCCTAAGATTTTGAAAGGTTTTGAAAAACAATGAGCATGAGGATGTAAAATAGAGTGATATTACCTTGAGTTTATTATGTGTCTCTCTTTCAATGTATTTGTCGGCTTCAATTTTTCTTTTCTTTTGAAATTTCTGCTTTTTAATTATCAAAGTCTGTCACAGAATGTAGAAAACCCCAGGTTTATGCTAACCGATGGATTTCTTTTACACATGAGAGCTAAAAGTCAGGGCTGTTTAGACAGAAAGAAATCCAACAGCCTAGAGACAAAAAGAAGTGTTTTATACTTCTATGATGGTGCATTTATTCTTGTCAAATCTGTGAGAACACATTAGCATATCATCAATTTAGATGACAACATTTCTTGGTTGCTTTTACAGACAATTTAATCTTCTCTCATATTTCAAAGTTCTTTAAATATCTTGCGTTGAGGTATTGTGATGCTACATTGATTTCTGTCTTTCTGGGGAAGCTGCATTGCTTCAAAACCCTGGGACTGCTTTCCATGGCAGGCCTCGCTGAGGTGAAAAGCAGACCAAATTCCTAGCCACACTGTGCTAAGGATGTCCTAAAAATGCCATGTTAACATTGAAGTCATCCACTGAAACACATTTTATAACTGTGCTTCTAGAGGTTTTCTAGACTACCCCGATTCTTTCTGGTCTTTGTTTTTTGGACACATGACAACTATTTTTTCTAAGGTTTACATAAAAGAGAAGTTTAGAAATACAAAAATTATTAGCTTTCAAGATTTTGTAGCTAGGATGGCGACACAATTTTAATAATAGAAAACAGATTTTCACTCATTTTTATTACATTGACATGGAAACCCACTGAAGGAGCCTGGAGACACCAGGAGCCTGATTCTTTCTTTTGGATTCTCCATATGACTGCTAGAGAGAGGTAGAGTGTGCCCTTTGATAAGCCTACATGGTCAGTGGCTAGCAAGAATACAATATCAAAAGAATAATGGGCAACTGCAGTAATAAGTAATATTACTTACTAAGACGAAAGGTGTATTTATAGCTTCATCTAGTCTTCATTAGTTCTTTAGGATTTGAAGTGGCTGAATTTGACACAGTAGAATAGGCACAAGAACTTGTTTCTTTTTCATCAATTGCAAGAGCTTTATCTGTTTTAATGTTATCACCACTATGAATCTCAACTAGCTGTCAAATTATTAGAAAGCTAGAAAACTGACTGCTGTGAGGATGCACTTAAAGCAATATGAAGTGGATGCAAATCTAGCATGCTTGAGCAATAAAGCCAAACTGGATAATGTGTCTGTGCTGCTTACTGTTGCAGGATTGTTTTCAGTGATTAACACACTTGGTTAATTGCCAAGAGGAACTCTTGTTCTGCAAGTACTGCAGTTAACACTCCTTACTCCTATGAAATTGGAAATCGCCAATACAGAGAAGTTCTTCTTCTCAACCAAAATGTATATTCCAAATCACATACTTTATATCAGTAGATGAAGATTTCAAAAGTGACCTTGAATTTTGGATAGCTCCTTTTCTTTTGGAAACTGAGGACCATGATCTGAGTAGAATGAGCAACTTGAAATAAGTTAAAAAGGCTTCATGTTCAGAATTCTAGCTCTTTTGACTCTCAGACAGAGAAGACTCCTTGCACTTTTAATAATTTATTTTAATTTATCCTTATTTAACAAAAATAATTAGATCTTGGTTGATGGCTTAGGCTCATTTTCAAACTAAACCACAATACTATAGAGAATGTAATGATAATGTAATTATGATTTTCTTCTCTTCAAATAAACTTTGATACTCTGATGTCTGACCTTATTTTTAATATTTTTTAGTAGAACTGCACAAACTATCAAACAAAGAAAGTACACATAAACACAGCATACCTTTAGAGAGCTGCCAGTCCTAAGATCTGTGAGAGAAACTCTATGAATGTGCCATTTACTCACTGAAATGAATGGGAAGAGGCATATAATGACATCTTAGTATCTGATAATTAAATTGATCTTTTTGCTTTTTCGTGAAGGATCAATATTGGTTTTGCAATTCAGATTTGAATTAGGGACAGGATTATCAACCCTGTTACCTGAATAACAAGATATAGAACAAGAGGAAATAGCCTTGGGTTGCACCAGGGGAGGTTTATGTTGGATATTAGGAAAAATTTCTTCACCCAAAGGGCTGTCAAACACTGAACAGGCTGGCCAGGGATGTGGCTGAGTCACCAACCCTGGAGGTATTTAATAGACATGTATATGTGACACTGAGGAACATGGTTTAGTGGTGGACTTGGCAGTGTTGGGTTAATGGTTAGACTCGATGATCTTAAAGGTCCTTTCCAATTGAAATGAATCTATGATCAGCAATGTCAATAAGCAAATCCTGTCTACCTATGTTTTGTTTGGCTTGTGTGATATTTGACAACAAAAAGAAAAGTGATACTAAATACATGATGCTATATGCTCTCTATATACAGGGCCACATATGTTTTAGCTTGTTCCTTTCCTAGTTTTCAGTCTTTGGGATATTTTATTTGCTGAAAAAGTAAAAGCTTTCCCTTAAAATAAATCATGTGAGAAACCACTTCCAGATAAATGGCTCACGGTATCTACTCCTTTTTGGAAAACCATAAACCAGAGATGGAACACTAGAAGTTCGCCTTGTTAACCACTCCAAGCACAATAAAGGCACTCAACCTGTGTGTCCTAGGTGACAGTACATAAAAGCATCCAGGCAGAACCACTAAAATATTTGAGAAGTGGAATTCGATTTTGTAGTATGTCATTGATATGGTTGCATTCAGTAACAATATTGAAACTAAGTGCTCCAAGTATAGAGGCAGTGATGATGCAGTTTGTTAAGCAGTGCCCGTATCCAGTATACATTATCTGATACGAAACTGAAATTTCTTATTTGCATGTTGTTATGTGTTTGCAACAGGCCTGAGTGTTCTGTAGCCACAGAAAATGAAACTAATGCCTCTCTGCATGTGGTATATGTAACCATTTTAACAGTATAGGAAATCTTCAGAACTATGGCATTAATTTATGTTGGAAAAGGTGGTTCCACCAAAATTCAGATTAGTCACTTTCTTGGGAGAACACATAGAAACTTTCTATGAAGGTCTCATTCTTCACATACAATTTAATCTGTGGTCAGAGCATGTGGAATAAATTCCCTTTGGTGTTCTGAGCTATGGCTTACAGCACCTGCTACCAAGCTTCACTTGGAAAGATGGGTTTAGGAGCTCAGACAGTGCAGCTATCAGAGTGCCAGTCTTGTTTTGTCATCCCTAAAAAACATTTGTACAACACAAGATACATTGTTCCTGATATGTAAGATTTCGGTAATGTTCAAGTTGTTGCAATTTATTCGTTGAATATAACCTCTCAATGACTTAAGAAGGTGACCTTCACAGAAAGCTTTGTGTAGTTCTATCATTAAGAGTCTGNATACAATTTAATCTGTGGTCAGAGCATGTGGAATAAATTCCCTTTGGTGTTCTGAGCTATGGCTTACAGCACCTGCTACCAAGCTTCACTTGGAAAGATGGGTTTAGGAGCTCAGACAGTGCAGCTATCAGAGTGCCAGTCTTGTTTTGTCATCCCTAAAAAACATTTGTACAACACAAGATACATTGTTCCTGATATGTAAGATTTCGGTAATGTTCAAGTTGTTGCAATTTATTCGTTGAATATAACCTCTCAATGACTTAAGAAGGTGACCTTCACAGAAAGCTTTGTGTAGTTCTATCATTGTCTGGTATTTCTCAAAAGTGTTAAAATAAAATAAAAAAGTAACTAATATTGTTAAAGAGAGTACTATGCATAGGTGAGATCCCTCTGGAACTGACAGATAAGATGTAAGACATCCTGAGGAATTTTGTATTTCTTCATTTGAAATCTTTGTATATTTTCCTGGAGAGAGTACTGACAAGCACAGAAAATATACACACATTAGAATTGAAAAGGGGTATTTCATTAGAATGCTCTAACAGGTTAAGTAAGTGGTAATGGTGACATTATAGCTCTGATGGTCCAAGAATGCAAGTGATGAAAATGTGCAGGGAGAGGCACTTGCATTATCATATCTATTGGAAAAAGCAGTATAATTTCTCACCCCAGAGGAAAGTCCTCCTTGGGCAGAAGTTCCTTTTCACTGTGAGGTGGGGCCCCCAAAGTTTTTCAAAGAGCAATCAAGGCAGAATCTGAGGGCCTAGCTCTTGCACTGCAGACTTTTTGTTGACTTGCAGCTAACAGCTGATTTGTGGATGTAATTGTGTTTGATACGGGATCTCAGTAATTGCTAGGTTATTGTTGCTTATTTTCATTGCAGTGTCTAGAAGGCTCATGTTGATAGAAGAAGAAAGAGTGATGATTAATGGCTTTCTGTTGAAGTCAATGAGTGAAAACAGACTTTCGGTCCTGATGATCAGGAGGTCACCTATATGCACCAGGAATCCAGCAGTTACTAATTAATTGAACAACATAATTTAAGTTAAACTTAGAAAAAATATTCTCCACACTACCTAGTTGAAAGATCTCTGCTTCCATTTCAGACAGAAAGGAGATAATTTGTTCTAGAAAGCCTGACCAATATCACTTCTGTTTACAAAGCTTTTTTGCCTGTTTTATAGCCGTGTTAGAAGAATTCTTTTAGGTATGTTTGTGGAATTTGGCTTGTTTTCCTACTACCCATGTTTCTTCCACACTCACATAACTATATACTTCAAAACACAGAGAAAATAACACACAATTAAAAGTTTCTTTAAACTATCATGTCAAGAAAGTATGTAGTTAAGACCTCCTTAGGCAAGACATTCATACAGCAGTTCAGCAGGTACAAAACAGTAACTCCGTCACTGTGATCAAAGGGTGAAGTCTGTGCTCATGAAGCCGGTCCTCAAGTGAGTACAACACCAGAAAATAAGAACCAATTGCTTGGAAAAAAAAACACTTTTAAAAAGAAAAAATCATTGTGTGTGTACTTGCAAGTGAATTATGCCCCTCTTTTCAGGTGCTTATAGAGCCTCTGTCTCTATAAGGGCTGATACAATTAATGTTAACCTGTGACCAAAACCTGAAAGCATACTTCTGGATGGAAAGATAAAACTATCATCTGCAATATACAATATATTGAACTGGGTAACAGCATTTGATTCAAAACTCAAGGACACCTCAACATCTATAGCTAGAAGAGCTCTCAAAGGGCAGAGATAGATTATTTCAATTGAGATGGGTGACACTTCTTTAAAAACAGCCCCAACTTGAAACTCTGAATTCTTTTTAACCATTTCAGGAAAGCTAGTGAAAGACAAATAAAGCCAGTTCTGCTTTTACTTCACCATATCAAAGCAGATACACATCAGTGAAATGTTAAATGTGCAGTTTATAGTTGTACTTGCCTTTTTAAGCTGTAAAGTTGAGCTCTGGTGCTGACAGAAGGAGGCTTCTAATCTTCATTTATTGAGATGTCTGAGATTTTACAATTTATTTTTGGAATTATTTCCTTTTTTCCTGCCCCTGGATAGTTGGGATTCCCAAGGCAATACCTCCCTATATGATTCGGTATCTCTGAGCTTATAATGGGAACAGCTTCTTCATGCAATAAAGTGAAATAGCACAGCTTCAAAAAGCTCATGATTTTTATTACTGAAGTATTTTCCCAGTGTTATCTGCAGTACTACCACAGTGGTACAAGAAATAAATTCATCAACTCTAAAGGGCATGTTATGCTAGCAGGAGAATCTGAACCAAGTTTGTGCAAAAACACAGCAAAATCCCATCTTACTTTCTGAAATCAGATTTGAAAGCATAAAATATATCTGATTTAATATTAAACTATTGCTATGCCTTTAAAAATTAAACTGATGCTATGAACTTAATATAATGTGTGTTGACTCTACATATTAGTCCTTTCTGAAGTTTATACACTGTGCTGCAGCACACAGGCAGTTTTGGCTAGCATCCAGGAGACTGCAATCTTCAAAAAGGTTTTTCTCAATATGAATTGGTATAAAGCAAATTTTGCCTAGAATGGTAGAGACTCTAGAATAGTAGTGTTGTAGCTCTAATGATCTGATAGGATATGTGAAGCAAGGCTTCTGGGGAAGAAGGAAAACTAGTCCTTGGGAAAAGCAGGCAGGCTTTTGGCACAACAGCCCTTCTTTTGGGAACACTGGCTCCTCTTCAGATCTGAAATAGAAGCAACAATCCAGTTGCTATGTAAAGGTTGGGAGCAATTGCTCTGAATTTAGTTTAATTCCATCAATCAATTAGATAAATCTGAAAGGAAATGCAATTGGTATCTGGGGAACAGAGCAGGATTTTAGGGAGGAAGTGATAAGGTCATTGTCTCCCGTGGGACAGAGAAAGAAAAAGACCACTGATTATCACTTGTGGAACATGCAGATACAGATTGAAATAAATTAAATTCTATCAATTATTAGAGCATGCTTATATTAAACGGTACCAAATAGAAATCATTCAAATTGGCATATGATTAGCAGGCAAACTATTTTATCTGTATAAGGCAAGAAGCTGGTGAAAAATAAAATGTTTGAGGGACATACTAAATACTGACGACATAATTAATGTTAACTGTGAAGTGAGCTAGTATTTCTAAAGTTTTTTTTCCAGGAAGAGTGAAAAATCACTCAGTATGGGACACTACATGGGGATCTCCACACTCTAGGGGGTTTGCTAAATCTAAATTCTTTTCCAATCAGGTGTAAGGACAGTTGGATTACCCTTCAGTATCCAAGATATTAAAAATAGCTCTTTTCCTCTACACCTGTGCTATAAGGACATTAGCCCCATCAGCCAGAAGCGCAGCTGGATTTCAACTGCATCAGTCCAAATGTCTGCCCAGGTGTTAGGGTGGTGGAAAGAGGTGCTGACTAGTGTTTGCTTTCCGCAGCTCAGTGTCAGAGGGTGAAGAAGGAGCACTTAGTCAAATCACCCAGATGTACGGGATTACATGCAGCACTTCCTGGTACTGTACTCAGAGTTGCAAATGATGGTCTGCAGATGCGGTGCAAAAAGTATGTTCCCTTTTAAGCCCCTAAAATAAGGATTGATTCTGTAACTCTCAAAGAGTGGACATGGGTTGGTAACATACTAATAGCTGGAGAAAAATTCATCAGAGCTTGTTTCCTGGACTTCAAATTGCACCAGTTTAAGATACTTTTCAAACATAGACCTCCTGCATTAAGTTAACCATGACAATATAAAGCCTGAGTGTTATTACAAAGAGGTTTAAAATTATCTGATGGTAATGAAAGGGGTAGAAAAAAAGTAACAATAAAAAATGAAGTTTTTTGTTCCAAGTAAGCAGAAGCAAGGTAACAATAAAACCACTGTTCAGTTTTGGCCACGGGCCTTCTTTTGACTTACAGAAAAGAAAATTATTTAGAGAAGGACATAATAATAAAATGAAAAACACCCTAGGACACCTTTTAAAGTCAGTTTTAATTGCAGAAATATTTTTTAATTGTAGAACTATCCTAAACTCTGAGGACTGGTAATATGATCAATCTTTTGTTCAAAGTAATTAGATAAATTCAAAAAGAGAAGTGATTAAAGACATGTGTATTAGCGTGTAAACTCTCTGAGAATCCCCTGTCTGTGCTGTGAAGGAACAAAGAATTTTTACGGAAGTGAAGTAACACCAAGTCCCAAGACATCATGTGAAGAGGAACTTTAATTGACAGTTAGGATGAGTCCTGGTCCAACAAGACAAACTGGTCATGGTCATTATAGGTGGGATGGACAAACTATTAGACAGAAGAAACAGTTCATGCCTTGCCAGTGATTTACACAGCTATTTGCTAGCAGACTCTGAGTTCATGAAGGTTTTTTCCTGCGTGCTGGAAAGGTTATAAACAAGTCCAGCACAAACACAGTGCTGACAAATTTATTCTGAAAGCCAATTGGCTGAACAGGGTAACAGTGGCATTATGTCATATCCCTAACCATGTCAGACTTGACTGTCTGCAGCCTCTTCCATTATCCATCTATCAAAAAAGTAGGTGTCTTTGCTTGCTTGAGAAACAGACACAAAACTGCTAGTTTCACTAGAGGTAGCAACAGGCAGTAGAATGACTTTTTTTTTCTAGACACTTCCTGAGCACTTCACTGCCTTTGACTTAATGCTGTTGTCAATCCTACGTGACAGTTTAGCTTTGTGCAGCCTGCAGAAAGAGCCAAGACACAGAAGAACATATTTGTTTTAAGATGGTTTAGAGAAGCATTAAAAACTGCACCTGAACAAGTTTTTTCAAAGACTGATAATTTTACTATATCTTGACCCACCACAGAGTACCTACTGGCTATGTTAACAGTCAGAGCAGAGGGACTTACAATGCCTCCACCATCGTAATCCTGGGACTTCATTTAAGGAATGGTCCACAGCCAGCAGCAGAGGCCAGGAGGCTCTGACCTCAAACCTCTTTGTCATCTGGGCAGGCTGTGTGCCAAGCAGGAGGAGAGAGAGGTCAAAACCAGCTTCTTGCTGCTGAGGAGTCTTGCCAGGACCGTCATGTGAATATGCAGCAGCAGCTTTGAAGAAGGATTCCAACTAATGGGTCCGAATACCAATGATTTCCAGGGCTAGTGACTCACCTCAAGTGGTGGGCATCCTGGCATGAAGATTTGTGGCACTAAACACTAGAAGCTGGTGACTGCCTGTGGGACTGAATGCTCAGTTTGTATTTATGCAGCAGATGAAGTCACTGTGCTGGGGATAACCATTGCATTTGTTTTGGTTGACTTGTTAAAGCAATCTTCTGTTACTAACCACACTCCTGGTGCTTGCAGGAACTCAGTGTCACCATGTGGTACCTTGGCCAGGAAGACATGCTGGGGACTCCTCTGGATACATTCCGGATGGATGGAGATCCCCACTGTCCTGCCACTGTAAATGGGTTAGGAAAGGGAGATCACCCTGGCCTCTCACCTCTTCCGCCAGCCCTTCTCTATCTCTTCATCTGAATTTCCAGTGACCCTCTGTCCATTTGGTCCTGCCAAGCCGCACCCCCATCCTCACCCAGCCCTACAGATGCTGAGAGACAGATGTGTGACTTTGCACTCTCCCGGCAGAGGGTAATGAGTAGCATTTTGCCAGAGGTAGCACAGCTCAGCCCAAGAGAATGCAGAACCCAGTTAAACATTACTTATTCTTTCTAAATGAATTCACAGAAACAGCAGAGGAATTATTGTTGAAATATTTCAAAACCCTCTACTTAAGGCAGAGGCAGGCATGGCATCTTTCAGCTTGAGCAATCCTGTGTAGAGATAAACCAACGCAAATAGGGTGAATGGCAAACATTAAATAAACTTAGCCATAGGCAGATTTACTAGCTCTAGCAGTAATATGTGGTGGTTTTTCCATAAATGCCACATTGAAGTGCTGTATCTCTCACTCTGCTGTTTTTCAGCTAGCAGCAAAATCCAAAGCAAACTTTTCTGTATGCACAACCCTAATTGAAAGCAAAGTAAATTAAATGATTTCTAAGCAGTGTCAATGATAGCTACTAGTTATTTTGCAGTAAAAATATAGATATTTTATCAGTTTTTAGTAACTATGTTTTCCTGCTGTTTGCAATTGCAAGAAACTTTTTCCAGCAACAGTACAGTATTTCCTACAAAATTATTCAGCAGGCCCCAAATGAGCAATATATAAACCCATGCTAAACAAAATTACTGAAATGTAACTGTGCTGCAGAGAAACAGATATAAAGGAGGGGCTGCTTCAATTTCCCTTTGGTGATTTTGCCTTAATCTTTCAGTGAAACTCTTTTGCAAGAATTTCAAATTCAATAATTTTCACCATCATTGTCAAATGGAAAAGAAGACATAATGGTGGACACCATCAAAACAATTTCTAGGGAATATGTTACATGCATTTAGCCTTCTTTATATTTATAAGTTATTAAAAAAATCTGTAATTTTTTGGGTCTATTCACTACCTGAAAAATATGTTTAAACCATTTATACAAACCCCCTGCATCTCTGGATGTAATTATCCCAAATTTCCAACTAGACTTTTCAGGTAAATTATGATCAGGTAGTAAGTTTATCTAAAATAGTTCTATTCAAAGATAAAGCTTTACACAAAAATGAAGGGCTGAGCCTTAAACTGGCCTATATTCTCACTCCAGTGTCTGGATTAACACATGTATGCCCTTAAATGTTTTATGAGATTTGTCAATTAAAAATCGCAAGAGGTAACAATGGTTTCCTCATGCATTTATCCAGGAACAGGATTCCTAGGTTTCATTTACAAAAAAAGCAAAGAAATCATTGCCGTTGTTGAGCCTGCACTGATGTGTTCCTGCAACTGGGGCCGATGAGCTGCTCACCGAGAGCTCTCCCTTGCAGAAGACCAGAAAGACTCATAGCATAGGAAACTCTTTTAGCAAATGACCTGCTTGGGGAAGGGGTATTTTTTCTTCAGTAATTTGAGAGGTTTTAATATCAGAATCACCATCCTAGGGGGTATCAAAATCCGTCTTTTTCTTTAACCCTGTAGTGAAAAGAGTTTCTTTGGTTGCTGCTGAACAGAAGAAAAAAAATATCAGCTATTTAAAGGTTTTCTGTTGACAGAGTATTTCCCAAGTTAAAAAAAAAAAAATCATTTTGGTCTATTGAATATTCCTCAAATGCTAGTTAAATGTCAGTTCAGCCCAAAACTCTCCCATTCATGGTACACTGTTCTATTCAGTAAGCACACACCATGTGAGGGAATGGAGACTTATGCAACTCACATGCAGGAACACGCTGATGGAGAAACAGCTTTTTATACCCAAAATCATTCTTACAGAACTTGCCTATCCAATTCTAATTAGCAGGAAATTCTAGTGAAATAAAACCATGACTATTTTAAAGGCAATAGCCTGCTGGTAAAGTATTTCAATGCAGCTCTCTGCTTCTCATTTTTTGCCTACCCTCCAGCTTTTGCCAGTGTCTCTCTTAAGGGACTCAGACATGTACAAATTGTAGTCTCCCCTCCAAGCAATGGCTATGATTTTCTCTTAGCCAGCTGCAGTCAAAAGACTTGCTGGAGAGAAAAGCTGTTTCTTGCCCAACAGTATTTGGGAGGTTTTGTCAGAACAACCAGACTTATCCCTCACCACTCCATATTCACTGGCATGGATTTCAAGTGAGTCATTGCTGTCAATGTAATCCTAAATGGTGTCTTACATCTACAGCTACACAAGGTATTTTCACTTTAGCAACAGTACCATAGTTTTGCCCCTAATTTTATTCATCAATTCCATGGTAAATACTATGCAGTATGGCTAGAATATGGCATGCTCAGATGCTGTTTTCATAGCTGATATTAATACTTAAGGCTGAAACTATAAGAACACAGGCATGTTTGATATATCAAGGCACAGAGAACAGCTAGGGAGGTTTATTAACTTGTCTCAATATGGCAGGTGACTAAATACCACAGAAATTACACAAGTTATTTACTTAGCCTGCTTAGCTGTCGTGGTACACACTCCTCAATGTGTACCTACATTGGCAGGTATCTAGATATCTTTAAAACCACTCCATTAAAGCATAAATATCCTTACAACCATTTGAACTTTGTTTATGGTGAGACTACCTCTTGAAGGATATGTAAGCATCTCTCTGTTCCTTCACCCCTTGAAAGCCATTTGAAACCATATATATCTCATTCTGTAGCCTTCAGAGTCTGAGCTCTTGTGCATGAATCAGATTAGAAATTGGAAGCTTTTTATTAGACTGTATCTGGATTTTTTTCAGTTAAAGAAGGGAGACTATGAAAATTACTCTAATATTATGGCATACTAGTGGAAAATTACCTGGAATATATAGAAATATAAATGATAGTCAACAAAGAAAGAAGATTCTACTAAACATCAAAGTGGTCCTGAGCGGTAACAATTACTTGCCTTAGGCTCTTTCTACCACATTTTCCTGTTCTAGTTTCCATCCATTAATTTAAAACAAGTGTGTATTTTCTCAAATTTAATTTTTTTTGCTATAATGGTTGTCATGGTTATCACAAGCATAATTTAAATGTAAGGAATGCACAAAATTGAGTTTTAGTGGTTCATTCCAGGATATACTTAAAACTCTTGCAAACTGTGGACAACGGATCTGGTTAATGAAAGCTCTCTGCTCAGTCATGCTTCACAGGTTTGTTTACCTGGACAGTTAAGAGTCTTAGTTAGGGGTAGTTAGGGCACATTCCTGTCAGATAGGAACCTGCATCTGGCCCTTAAACTGGCTATGTGTTTTATGCCAGAGTCATCATGGGTTGCAACCCAGAAAACAAGAGTTAAAAGCCTGGGAACAAGCATGAGAGCTTAGGACTCTCCCCTCCTTGGTTAGTACTTGTATTACACACATTTTTACAGAGGGGAGAAGTTATTCTGTCTAATTCATCTCTTCCTATTTTCCACTCAGTGCAGCTTAAAGCTTGAAGAGTTATAGATCCAGCTTGGGGACAAACCAAGCACTTAGTTCAGATGCCTGAAGTACAGGTGGCCAGAATTTTTCTGGCTTTCAGAGAAAGCCCAGCTGCCCCTTTGCTTAAAATTGAGAAACTGAACATTTACTTTAGCAGTACCCCTTCACAAGACAGCTATAATTTAAGTTCAAGATTACTTACATCTCTTTCAAGATTTGCCCTTAGCTGGTGATCCTGGCTACCCCTCTGCAGACCCTGATAGAAGTGCCTTCCTCTCCTCCTCCTTCTCTGCCTGCCTTCAGCTCTGCCCCACAGCCCTTCATGCCTGTGGCCATGGGCAGCACATGCATCAGCAGGATTTCCAGAGGTCTTCCACTGCCATGGGGCGCGAGCCAACTCAAGTCATCTCCACTGTGGGTATCCCCTGTTAGACTACTTGCAGATCTCTAACCTGATTGCTTTCTGCTATTAATTTTTTGTTAACAAATCCATTAAGCCAGGGATTCTGAAATTCCCACTGAGCCTCTCACTTTTCCAGAGCTGCCATATACAGCCTGGCACAGCTGCAATGAGAGTTTCAGAAACACAAAATAAAGCCAATGTAGTAAATACCCATTGGAAATTATCACTGGCATCTATGAAATTTAACATCCTCTGTCCAATATGAAATCTCTTGGCAGAAATCATGCAAATTCTTCTTCACTAAATGTATTAGCAGAGATGAGGAATAACCCTTGTTAATAAATAGACTGTAAATATTCCATAGTCTGCCTGCATCTGAAAAGAACAAAGGAAATGGAAAACTAAAGGGAAAAAAAAAAAAAAAAAGGAAAGGAAAAGGAAGACAAAGAGAAAAGAAAAAAAAGTGGTTTCCTATTCCATTCAGGATTTTTTTTTTCTTTAAATATGAAAGTAGAGACTGCACAACAAAAATATCATTTTCCCTGAATCTTCCTGGAGATGATACCAGATGAATTCCAACTTTTAGATCAATATAAGGGTTTACATGGACAAGATCTTCAAGATGTGTGGCTCAACATTTACGCTATTGTCTTCTACATGATCTTGGCCAAGTTACTTCGTGTTTCAGCCTCATTTGTGTTCTGGCAGTGCTACTACAGCCAATTGCCTTTTGGAACCATACTTATTCATAGCATAATCTGAAGATATGTCAGTAGTTATTCTTTTGCTTGTTGTTTCACTTTTAGGGAAGGTAAAGATAAGAGAATTTTCCACTTAAATCCAACATACGGACTCAGACCAAGGTGATATTAACCAATCTGCTATCAAAGCTTCAGCTCAATTTACGGGAACAGTAGTCTCTCAGGACTCCCATGGGTCCTGTTTGGAACTAGATGGTCTTTAAGGTCCCTTCTAACCCAGACCATTCTGCAATTCTGTTTACCCAGGAGAGGAGACACTGTGTGTGTGCCACACAGTGTTGTGTGATTCACAGCAGTGACTGCAGCACAGGCAGAGGCTCCAGGGCACTGCAGGAGGTGTCAGTGAGTCTGATGAAGGGATTTAAATGATCATTTCCATTGCAGGTGTAAAGATGAAGCCTTCCAAACTCACATAATTTACATGTCTTTGGAAATTTTCATGCTGATTTTACTTTCTAGCCCAAAGAAAAAGCAAACATCTGATTCCCTAGAAAAAACATTTCTTCTTTTTCTTTGCATTTTTGATCCTATCACTTGTTTCCTCTCTCCCTGTCCTACACCTGAAAAACTTCATGTTAATTTACCTGCTTTCTAAGGGATGCCTTAATCCTGCATGTTACAAAATAGTAATACTTTCCTCTTTGCTGGAGCTTAGAGAAGTTGTGTCAAAATAGAAGGAAAAAGAAATTAAAAATTAAAAAAAAAAAAAAGAAAGAAAGAAAACTGAAATTATCCAAGAAATTTTTCAAGCTGGTCTTGAAAGGAAGAATGGGATAGATTTACCTTAACAAAAACCCAGGTGTATGGAAGGAGCATATACAGCCTTGACTGAAATGCAGAAACATCCTAATTGTTACAAAATGCTTATAGCAAAAGCACTGGTTCCTTAAGTGAACATTTTACTAAATTACAGGCATTTCATTTCCTCTCATGCATTTCAATAGCATGAATTGCCAGAAAATAAAGCACTAAAAGAAATTTGAAGATTCTGTTTACCAAAAAAAAAAAGATTTGTTTTGACAGTTAGAGTCTTTTCGGAATGATATTTTAAAATATTACGCATCAACTAAGCACAGAGAAAGCACATAATTTGGCACTAATTTGCCTCCAGCTTGAAATAGAGGGCACATTTCAGTAGAATGTCTTGAGTAACATTAGCAAGGGAATTTAAAGAAGCTCCTAGTATGACTAAGGGGATGGAAAGATCTGTCACTTTGGAAATCCCAGGGACCCAATATCCATATATTTATAATCATAGCAACTTGATTAGTGCACTTTTGAAAGAACTGTAACTGATTAACTGATAATTAACCAGTGGAATTGATTTTTTTTTCAGACCATCAGCCTACACATTGTTACGGCCATTTGACTTAGGGGCAGATAACTTGTTTGCAATTTGGAAAAGAAGAATTGTGGATCAGAACAAGATGTTTTGCCTAGAATGAGTCTGGAAGGCTTAGGTTAGTTATGTATGTGTGATATGTCTTTTATGAACTAGAAACCTTTTTAATTTCATTTTATTCTTCTGACTGTGTAATTGCAATATCCCTGGTCTTTCTGCTAAAACACTGGACTGGCCCTCAAGGTAAACTCAATTCCCAGCCTGCTTACAAGTTTCCTCTGGGCAAATCTTACTCGCTGAAGGACAATCTCATTTGTTATCTTTCTTCCCTAAGGAAAAAGATGTGGTAATAATCCTCCCCCATACAGCCATCGAGCCTTGAGGGCTGTTCAGACACTGTAATGAGAAGACACCACCATTTCATTAAGGCTAAGCATTAAGTATTCAGGTAATGGGACTTTCCAAGGAGCTCAGTACAGGTGAGGATTGGCATTCACTGTTTGCTAACCAGTGTTCCCTCTTGTCTGTCCACAAAGTCTTAAAGATTGAGCTGATGCTGCTTTATTAAGAAAATTGAGTTATGAATGTATGGGGAAATGCTTACCCTGAGAATATCGGTACAGACAACATGAACACAGCTTAAAGGGACAAGCTTTTGGGCAGTCAATCAAGTCTGTATTTAAGTTGAAAATGTAGGTCCTCAGAAAAGAATGACCAAACTCCCAAATAACTTCAAAAGAGTATCTTTTTAATTTCAGAGGTCAAATTCACTGATTCAATGAATTTAGAAAACTCATAGAAGGTATACAAGCTATTACACATTATTCCCCTATAAGTGGAAGTTCAGCTCTTAATCTTTTTACGAACCTAATCCAAATAACAGTTTCAGTGGCACTACACCAACATCTGGAAAAGAGAACAATGACAGTAGGCCCCTTGCTTTATCATAAAAGCCTATATACAAATATAGGCTTGTGAACTGCATAAGCCAGCCTAATAAAAGTGTTGCTGTGCAGAAAACTGGTAAAACTCTAGCAAAAGCATAGGAAAGATACATGCAAAACACTGCAGACATCTCAGCTGTGCAAATCTTATAGCAGTATATCTTATATTTCAGCAAGATAAAAGTATATTTTATACAATCTACAAAAAACTGCTTTATGAAGGACTGCTGTGTTGTGTTCTGTGTTCTTCAGCTGAGTACTTTTCTTCCACAGGTCACTTCCATACATGAGACCATCTCTTTGGTTCAGCCTTTACCTGAATTCTTTCCCCTCCATTATAATAGGAAAAAAAAAAATCAATTTCTTTTAAATTTACAGAAGTTTTTTGCATCTCTTGACTAGGAATTGATCTGATCAGTGATGGCAGGCTGCTTTCAGGACACTGACGTGTGACATCCACAGAAACCACTCCCTTTTCTTAGAAGCATGGCATCATTTCCTCAGTCCTCTTCATTCTTATTCTCCCATTTCCCCATTCTATCTCACAAATGTGGGTATCTCAAGGATCTTGCTAAAGGATAAATCTTATGGATCTAGATTTATCTTAATTTTATATAGACAGTCATTCCCATCAGCTGTGTTTGCTGCTCCACTGAGCTATGTCATCTTACAACAAACCCAAA
>NDXB01011376.1:0-53762 GCA_002631895.1 Agapornis roseicollis | reverse complement strand
CTGCTTATGGCAGGGGAGTTGGAACTGGATGATCTTAAGGTCCTTTCCAACCCTAACTATTCTTTGATTCAATGGTCAGAATCCTGGCCTCGGGAGCACAAAAACTCAGCAACAAAAATATGATCCTTCAGGCCATGAAATGGTACAGACTGGTCCCTGCCCCTGTCATTTGCCTTCCCAACCCACAGTAACTCAAGGACAGAGCATCCCCAAAAAACTCTCCATATGCAGCCCACACCACAGCAGTACTTCCAACTGCCCCAGCCTCACTTACTCTCTCAAATTACCAGCAGACGATAACTTACACTATCCATAATCCAGCTGATGTAAACACAGTAAACACAAGAGGTAAAAACATCCACACGCTGTATTTCTTGCCATCCATACCTGCTAGAAACAAAGAACAAAGTAAAAACAAAAGAAAGAAGGCAGAGTTACCCACCCATCTCACACACACCCCACTTTGAAAGCAGGAAGAGCATCCACACGTGCTGAAGCATTCCAAGATCAAGCTCCTAGCAGCCCAGGCAGCAGGCGCTGCAAACACTTTGTACTGTCATTACTGCCGTAAGGGGTTAAGCTGCTGCACACTGGCAGCATCATCCGTGCTGTGCATAAAAACCAAGGCACAGAGAGCCTAGAGTTGTGGAGGGAGAGACTTTTCAGACACACCTACAGAATTTGAGTGGCTTCCTAAGTATTTTGCTCCAGCATTTTGCACAAGGTGACACTGCAAGACCCAGAGCACTAATTCCCTGCTACTTCCCATAGACATAAGGCAAAGCAGCCTCCTTCCCTGGATCATTACGGATTCCAGACACGCTGCCTCAGCAAAGCCTGCAGCATGAAGAGAGGAGAATGCACGTGCCGTTTCCTCATGTCCACAAAGCACATGATCTGCTCCTATCCTGGTTGCAGCAGTCAGCTAAAAATAGCCTTCGGCCACATCCAGAGCAGCACCAAGCTCAAGTGCCAGCACCCAAAGCACTGTCAGGACAAGGCATTGCAAACAGGATCAGCTCTTGACATGTAGGCACTGTGAAATCCTGCATGGGGCTAGGGATGCTGCATACACCACCTCCCAAGGAAGCATTTGTCCTCCACGCAAGATTGTACTCAGTGAGCATCTGAGATGCAGGCGCCGTTCCTGTGACATGTGCAATTCAGAAATGCTGCTGTGTTGCTGTGCTGTGGTCACAGAGTCCTGTGCCTCCCTGACAGTTCTCTGACAACAGATCAAATATTTCTTCATGCTCTGTCCCCCTCCATAAGTGCTCTTCCAGGCACTGGCATAGCCAAGAGACATAGAGAGAAAACAACGTGAGGCTCAAGGCTCCAGCACCTGCTTTAGTTTCACCACAGCAGCAGCACCTGCACCCCCACATTTTGAAGCCTCCTATGTCCTACAGC
Source organism: Agapornis roseicollis (assembly GCA_002631895.1). Taxonomy (NCBI): domain Eukaryota; kingdom Metazoa; phylum Chordata; class Aves; order Psittaciformes; family Psittacidae; genus Agapornis; species Agapornis roseicollis. The sequence continues at coordinate 52,352 of NDXB01011376.1, read as the reverse complement.
CTGCTGTAGGGCAGGTATTCCCTGGGGTCACTGTGATCCAGGCAGGACAGTGAGGCACCCTGGGGTGCTAAGGTAGCTCAGGCATGATGGCCTTTCACTACAGTCTGCTTGTATTTGCAGTTCAATTGCCTCATCCAGGTCCTTAAAGCAACGACTCTTCCATTTGCTCCACAGAAGAAAAGAAGTCCTCCTCTCAGCTCTTCTGGCCTTCCTATATCTGCAGCACCAGAGCCATGGTCTCTCTGGGCTGTTACCCTGCTCTCTCCCCTCTGTGATTACCCACAGAAAAGAGTGAGCATCCTCACTGTGTCACAGCCAACTCCCCAGCTCCCCACTCCCACAAGACAGCCAAGGGCTGCAAAGGCAACACTGGCCTAACACTGCTTGGGTCCCACAGAGGCAGAGACTGAAGGAACTGAGGTGAGGCTCCTCAGACCCTTCAGAAGGCATGGCAGCATCAGGCTTGTCCCTATAGGTCTTCCCTGTACATCACCTGGCAGGCACACAGAAGAACACCCTTGCAGTACCCTGAGCCACGCCACACTTGCACAAAACCATGAGGCCACGGTTTGGTACCATCTGTACAGATAGCCTCGAGTGAGGCTGAACTGAAACTACTAAAAGACAGAAAAGCAATCAGATAAGGTCTCCTCCCTGACTTGGGAACACAGAGAACTGCAGACAGGGAGCATGAAATAAGTATTAAGTACATCAATTTAAAAGGCAGTGAGCTCCAACATGAATCCAGATTTTTAGCACAGTGTAACAGGTCAGAGGAAATTATCAATGCGGGTGGACTCATCTCATCTCTATTTGTTTTCTCCTGCACAGGAGACACAAAGTGTTTCATTGCTCTGTTCCCCACACAGCCCCTGCTGTAGCAGTTGCAATTATTCTGCAAAGCACTGCCCCTGCATTTATGCAGCCCATCAGCATGCAGCAGCATCCCTTAGCTGCTTTTGTTCTGGTACTGGGAGACCTGTACCAGAAATGTTCCGGACCAGGTGCTGTGTCCCTGGCAGCAGTCCCCAAATGCCAGTACACAAGGCAGCCATAGCCATAGCCAAGTTCCCCATTCCTGTCTTGGCTGAAAGAAAGTGGACAGGTCACCTCCTGTTAAAGCCCGTGTTTCCTCTGCAACGTATTTGCTGCTAACCAGTACTCAACACTCCTTTCTCTGGTGGTGGATGGACTAAGCCAAGGTAACACAATTCTTTCAGGTCAGGGAATGACAGATCTTATGATTTATCCTTCCCCTTTGGAAAGGTACAAAGGATTCATTTACGCAACAAAAGCAAATACTAGCCGTTACACTTGTCTTCATTAACCGGATGCCACAGGTCCTCCGTGTTCCAGCATGCCTCTCAGACAAACAGCAGCCTCTGCAAGCTGTTTCATTGTTTTCTGTTGTGAAGAGAGGAAGGTGGTACAGGACTTTTATGGGGCTTTTCCCCCAGGCAGAGCAGCAAGTCAGCACACAGAGAGGGAGATTCCAGACCAGGATGAGGTAGAGAAATGTAAAAATGCTGTCCAGATAACCATCACTGAGCTCTGCAGCGGAGCAGGGGCAGGCCTGTAGCTCAGCCTCATCAAAGTCAGTGTGACACAGCCACAGACTCACTCCCTTGGAAAACAGCCTTGTGTTTAATATTCACTGTGCCATACAGAGTCCCCTTCTATCTACCACTAACAGAAAATGATATCCAAAATCACTGCATATTAAATGAATTACTATGGCAGAGCTCAGCACCCTGATGGGAAGCTGGGTCCCTAGTTCGGAGAAACACATTCATGTCAGCTGGTTAAAAAGAAACACCTGGAGAACACATAACCTGCACACCTCTCAGCATGGCTGGGCTCACATCAAAGAGGAAGGACAGCACTCCCAGGGAGTACACCAGTGACCTGTGTGGGGCCAGGTTTCCACCAGAGCTCAGTGCAGCCAGGGCTGGGATGTTCTGGAAAACAGGCCCTCCACATCAGGCCAGCCAGCCAGCCAACCTTGCGTGTTGCCAAGCTCTATGTAAACCTGCCTCTCACAGCAGCAACAGGAACTGACCAGGAAAGTATGTTGCCACTATGCACCCTCCTCCCACAGGCTCCATAAAGAATGGGTGCAGGACAGCATGAGCAAGGACTCTCTGGCATACCCTTGGAGGAGAGCAGGGGAGCAATGGCTGGACCAGCAGTGTTGCTGGCCTCTGGCAGCCCACACAGGAAGAGCAAACTGCCTGAATCTAGTGGATGAAATACCAAGAGGAGAGAAGGGTCCCTTTCCCCCATGTCCCCAGATAGCAACACCTTCCAATGCTGTCCATTGACATATCGCACAGGTACTTGAAGATGTTTCAACATACCCACGTGGGCAGAGGAAGGTTTAAACCCAGGACTCAGCTCCTGCACATTTCTCATTTACTCCCTCCTGTGTTACTGGAGCGACAAGAACAAAGTTACATGTAACCTCACTTCCTTCCAAAGGAGCAACCCCAAGCACATGCAAACCTGCCTACTTTTTGCACTAGTGCTCAGTAGACATCATTCTCAGCAGTTCCCTTCAGATTAACCTGTCCTCTTCAGGGGTGACTCTGATGTTTTTGTCTTCAAGCTGGGAGACCTCTGTGCATGTTAAGACCAGCACCTCTAACAGCAGGCAGGAACAAGAGCACGAGGAACCCAAATGACAGCCTCACCTGCAGCACCAGAGCAGTTTAGCCAAAATAAAATGCTGAGAACTATAGGAAAAATAACCTAAAGTCTCCATGGGAAACACAGAAACAATTCCTTTGACAGCTAATTGCTCCACAGGGATGACATAAAGCCAGCCTTTCTCTCCACAGTTCTGCTCTGCATTGCTGTCATGATCAGTGATGCCAATCTGAGCAGTCAACTCCAGCTGGCAACAACAGCCATTTTTACTGGCCCATGTTTTCCCACATAAACCCACTGGGCAGCTGGTAATTGCACAGAGCCATTTGTCTTCCATTTTTAAGGCTTGCTCAGTAAGCCTTCAGTGACAGAAAGCCTTCGTGGTGCAATGGATCGCCAAGGCTAATAAAAATACCTTTTCAGATTCATAGAAGACCCCAGCTAGAGACAGCCCACCTTTCCAAAATCTAGCACTGGTTTTCCAGTCTCTCTTAACTCACAGTCTCACCCCAGCATTGCAAAAAGCCCATTGAGGTTCACTCCTGCTGCCAGTTATCATGGGTCAGGGTGCAGAACTGCAAAGGGTTTCACATTAGCACTGCCACAGGGTGTGTCTTGAGAATTTCTTTTAATGCAGGGTTATTCCCTTATCTCTAGTCCCATTTTCATCTCTGTATCTGTTCAGACTGTGTCTACTGTTTGCTCTGCTTTTATTACCATTGCCCCACTACACCCCCTCAACCAATTAAGCTCCCATTCCTCTAATGCAGGCACTTCAATTACAGCAGGCGGCTCACCAAACATGTACTGCCACTTGCTCAAGGTTCATTTAATGCTGGCATCTTAATTTCATCTGCCAGGCAAAGGTACAGGTTCTTCCTGACGTTGCTTTCAGCAAAGAACATAAATGTAGAGGACATTAACAGCATCATATGTCTTTTTTAAGACTACAGCATACATTTTGAGGGCTCATACACTAGCTTCATAATAAACCAGAGCAACGTTCTTGCATTCCACAGTGTGAGGCCAGTGCATCATTTCAGAGAATGGGCACTGGGAGAAGGAGGATGTTGTCCAAAACTAATGGCAAGTCATTAAGGATCACTGACAGTCAGCAACAATGAAGGGGAACAAACAAAATTTGTCTTTTGGAGGAGCCCACTCTAGCTCTCTGCTGCATTTAAAAGCAAATATAACCACAGTCACTTGATACCTAACCACTGTAACTGAGCAGATACAAACCAGCACATTACACAACTTGACACCCACAAGTCACAAATGCCAACATAACAAAGCAGAGTATTTTCAGGTTTATCTCAGTGTTCCCAGTTTGAGTGCACAATGAGAAAGACAAGGCATACCAAATACTTGTAAGTAATAACAAGAAAACAAAACAATGGGGTAACAGGAAAAGAAGCAATCCTGTCCCTCAGCAGGGTATGATGCTCTGCTTGTTCCAGGTACCCACTTAGCATCTCAAGAGTGCACAGAAATGCCATTTTCATTCATTTACATAACAGAGGAATGGGAAAAGGTAAACACATCTCTGGGTTGTGCATGGAGGAAGCAGGAAATGCTTCAGTAATCCTGCAACAATTTTGAGAGGCAATGCTTCCACCCACAAAAACATCCGTACATATTTCTTGTCTCATTTCACACACTGTAAATACATTCAGCATACTAAGGAAATGGTTGGGCAAACACAAACCTAATGGAGATAGGGGAAGTCTACCAAAAAAATGGAGCCTTCTAGTCACCACAAAATGGGGACAGATTAGGTCGTATTAGCATCTGCTTGCCCATACCATCACCTGATGAGGGTGGCAAAACACTTGCAGAGGTTGCCCAGAGAGGTGTTGGAGACATTCAAGGCCAGGCTGGATGTGGTTCTGGACAACCTGATCTAGTTGCTCATTGCAGAGGGTTTGGATTAGATGTCCTTTGAAGGTACCTTCCAACCCAAACCATTCTATGAGTCTACATACTCAGCCTGAGTGACTTAGTAAGAAGACCGTGAGACCAATAGCATGGCCTACCTAGAGATACTCCAGCATCACCCCTCTGCACTCTACTGTCATTCAAAGAGTGCCCTTGGTATGCTGCTTCCTGGTCCTGCACATTGTACTTACAGGCCACTTAGGAAACAGCGTTGAGCTGCTGTGTTACAGCCAAAGAGGTCAACTGTAAAATCTTCTGGGCTGAGTCTGACATTTTGTATTTGGCACTGTACAGACCAGGCACATCCTGCTCTAGGCTCCTGGATGTTATAAAAGAAGGAACAAAGGGATGTTTTGCAAGCTTTGACAGTGATGCAGTTTGACCTGTGCAACTACACTGGCCCATGCGGACTTCCACGAGGTCCCACTCACTCCACGAGCAGGCCTTGGGCAGTCATGGCCCTCAGCCTGCAATAGGCAAAGAAGGCAGAGGCAGAAGACAGGTAAGGCAGAATTACATACCCAGTCTAGACAGAAGGAGGTGGGTCAGTGGGCAGTGAAACCATCTGGGAACAGACACAGCTTAAAGCAAGACTTACAGTGAGCTGAGGAGCATTTGCAGGTGCTGTGTGTTTGTTTGCCCCAAGGACTCCATTCTATTGGGAGTGCCCACTGCAAGATTCAGCCCTCAATGACCTCAGGAGCTGCGAGAGATGGATAGCACAAGTCTCTAGCAAATCCTCACAGCGCGAGTGTGTTGCACAGCCCTTGTTCCCAGGCAGATGCCTTACTCCCTCTCAAAGAGCAGAGGTACTCAAGACTGGGGCCACTTTAGCCAGAGCTCTCCTCAGATGCAAGGGAAGCCTTTAGCAGAGTCTCAATGTAGACCCAACCTCACAATCCCACACCATCACCACAAGGGTGTATTTTTAACTTGCATGATTAGCCAGCCCTTTAGTCTGGGATGCTTGTGAGAACAGCACCTTGCCCAAAGTATCAGCTGAACCCCAAAGTGAAGAGTTGCTAGAACATAATGAGAGTTATTTATTTCATTATAAACCAAAAGACAGCAAAGCTCTCCCTGCTTCAGCTATGCTGTGAGGAAAGAGTCTCTTGAAAACATCTCCTTGCCCTGCAAGTAGTACACAAATGCAGGGTGATGTTGTGAAAAAGCCAACAAAATCTGAGGCACCATGCAGACAGCCTGTCCAGTAACCATCCTCCACATTAACCACCCCAATCTAATAACTGCTGCCTGAACCAGCAGCAAGCAGAACGGGTGTTTCCTCCTCCCATAAGGTGCAGTGATGCCAACAGCGTATTAACAGACTGATAGGGTCTGCGGAGGTGTTTTATTACCAAAAAACATGAATGCCTTCAAGCATTTCTAATGTGCATGAGCAAGCAAAACAAAGACACACATTACAACGGAAGGGGGTAGGAAGCCTGCTGAAAGGTTTGTCCCATTAACAGGAAAACAATGTAAGCGTAGGGAGTGGTGAAGAACACACCACAGGGAAGTGAAACCTGGTGAAGAAAGAGACAGGTATGTCATGCTGACTTATAGACAGCTTCGAAGGTAAGGAAAGACAGACTAAGCCCAGAAGAGCAGACCGCATAGAGCAGTTATTCCTGGTTATATTGTCTCCTTCTCCTGTAGTTTTCGGATGAGAGCACTTCCCTAGAATGCCAGAACAGTTCCAGGTCCCACTCCCTTTGCCAGCTTGCCTTGTTTCTTCCCCAGCAGACACAAAACACACACTCAAGCTACAGAGCTGCCCATGCCATGTAAGCAGGGCTTTTCCCACCTGTTCATCTCATCTTTCACTTCTCCTGCCTGTTCTACCCCTCTTTTATCCATCACCTGGAAACACAAGTGCCTTTCTTCACCGCACCTTGCAGCTCTACATTTTTGAAGAGATAGATGTGCACTGTCCCCAAAGCAGCATCTCCTTCAGCTACACGAGCCAGCACCACTGGCATTTACACCAGCAGAAGTGTAAATACCAAGCAGTCTGCACTTATCAGTCAGAGAAAACCCAAGGCCTCTGAGCTTTAAGAAACCATGGCACAGCACACCGAGCTTTGTCAGGACAATTTTCCCTCACCAGCCTCTTCAGCTACTACTCACATGGCAAACAGAGGTCCCCTTTCCTTAGTATTAATCACCACAGCCCGGCATAGAGGGTGTCAAGGGTGTAAACTACCATGTCAGTCTTTTGGCTTCCCTTAGACCTGTGGAAGTCATTTGCCTTGAGACAAGTACAAGGTAAGCAACCATACACAGGCGTTTCTATGGTGTTCCTCACTGCCATGCCAGCATCCCTCATTTGCAGGAATTAGTTACGTTTATTACCAGTATTCCAGGCTGCTGCAAGCATAAATTGCTGTTTGCAGGGTGCCCAGGTGAGTTACAGGAGGAAGGTGCCACACAGCATTTCACTTCATGCAAACCTGTTGCAAACACAATGGACAGAGGGGAGCAGAGAACAGCTTCCACCCATTATACAGGGGTCAAGCCTGCAAGCCTGCTCTGAGCAGAATGTCCATCAAATCCAGAGCACTTAAAACTTCTGCTGTCTTCTGACATGTTTTCAGAGACAGACTTTTCTGTGCCGTAAGAGGCAGCACTAAAACACTTCTAAGAATATTCATCTGGGCCAAGACCATCCTGGGGAGACTCTCCTTGACATCAAGTCCAACATTACCCAAGGACTGCCAAGTCCACCACTAAGCCCTGTCACTAAAGGCCTTGTCTACACACTTTACAAACACTTCCAGGGATGGTGACTCCACCACTTCCTCGGGCAGCCTGTTCCAATGGCTGACCACCCTTTTGGTGAAAAAGTCGCTCCTAAGATCCAGCCTGTCTCCCCTGGTGCAGCTTGAAGCTGTTACCTCTTGTCCTGTCACTTGTTATGTGGGAGGAGAGATTGACCCCATCTCACTACATCCTCCTTTCAGGTAGTTGCAGATAGCAATCAGGTCCCCCCTTGAGCCTTCTCCAGACTAAAACCCCCAGTTCCCTCAGCCATTCCTCATCAGACTTGTGCTCCAGACCCCTCACCAGCTTTATAATCCTGCTCTGGACCTCAATGTCTCTCTTGTAGTGAGAGGCCCAGAACTGAACACAGGATTTGAGGTGCAGCCTCACCAGTGCCGAGTACAGGGTGATAATCACTACACTGCTCCATTTCTCCTGACCACACTGCTTCTGATACAGGCCAGGATGCTGTAGACCTTCTTGGCTCATGTCTACCAGCACCCTCAGGTCATTTTCATTTGGGCAGCTTTCCAGTCACTTCCCCAAGCCTGCAGAGTTCCATGGGCTTGTTGTGGCCCATGTGCAGGTCCTAGTAACAGCCCTGTGGTAACAAAAACATCTCTTCTTGCTCAGGCAGCCACCACTACTAATCCCGGCAGTTCAGCACAGGGAGCAGGAAATAAGACTGCAGGGCAGAATTTCTTTCCCCAACCACCTGGATTTGCGACACTCTGGAAATCAAAAAGAGGCATCCAGGTGCTTCCCCCACCATTGCAGCAGTCACTTCCCAGTGCTCCTCATGGGAGAGGCAGTTAGACCTCTCCTACTGGCACCAGGGAGCACTTCTGCCTCCTGTCCCGCCAGACCTGCCACACATACCCTGCTCCACACAGGAGCACAGCTCAGCAACTCCTGGGTGTTGGGGAGGAGGCCTCTGCCTGACTGTGGAGCAGGCAAGGTGGAGGGCAGGCTTCCCTCCGGTCCTGCACACAGAAGCAGCCCTCCCTGAGGGAGGCAGGGCTGCATGCCTGCCAAAGGCAAACACCTCTCGACTAAGCAAACAGCACTCTCACAGAGGATGCTGCTCTAGCAAGCATTTCTCCCTTGCAGGCATGGCCATCCAGAGGCACCCTCAACATGCACTAAACCCATCCAGTGCATAGATTACCCCAAGGTAATCTGTAGCTGCTCTAACAGTTCCTTTAACGGCTTTTGAAGCTTCATCAGTTTTCTATACCTCTCCTCCCTCCTCCCATTCACTGCATCCTTCTCCCTCCAATTGTTCCCAATGTGCTTTGCTTCCCTTTCACCCCCCTAATCCTGCCTTCATCCCTGCATTTCAGGTGGATCCACTGCTACCTGTGGGGATGCAAGGCCAGGGACCCAAGCACCCAGAGACCTTTACAGATTGTCCTGAGACAGCAAAAAATACCATTATTCCCATTTTAGAAAACAGGGGTAGTGAGCCACTTGCCATGAGGTCACACAGGCAACTGGTGGCACAGAGGAGCATCCACTGAATCCTGATCCAAGCCCTCTACTGCAACAGCAACCTCCTTATCTACCAGCCACCCCCCTCCCCATCGTTTGTACTTCCCATATTCTTGCCTAGGACCATCTCTCCCATTTCCCACAGACTCTCCTCTGCTTCTCTGCTCCCACTTATCCTCACAATCTAGGGCTGCCCAGAAACAGCCGGGGGAGGAGAAGAAACCATGCTCAAGTGATTTCTTCTAAGAAAATGCAATTGGAAATGCTTGCGTTCATATAGTCACACATCCCTGCTCTGCATCTGACAAGCAAAAGCTGCAACACAGAGCATCTTAGGCGGGGAAATGAGACAACAGCACTGACTTCCACCACCTGGGCTCAGAAAATGCCAACAGCTGGGCACAAGGAAAATAATTTGACTTTGAACAGTGAAAACAGGAGCCAGATGTTTGTCAAGCAAATATGAGTACCTGTTCTTTACCCTGCTACACAAAGGCAGAAAGCCAGCAGGAAGAAGCCCCCTTCTTTTAGGCAGTTTTATTCATTTGAGCAAGACACAACAGGCAGTCAGTGTGCTAGGATATACCTTTCGCACCCTTCTCCCCTTCCATATTGAGTTGCTATTCGTAATTAACCATGCAAGTGTACTGTTGGTTGGCATCAGGACTGTGTGAATATTGATTAAACAGTCCTTAAGGTCACTTTCCTGAAAAGCTTTGTTAAATAATAAATAAATAAAAAGCAGAAGGGAGGGTTAGCTCAGTATTTCTCCAACCTTTACAACCCGAGGGCTCTGAAGCTAAGGTCAGACACAAGCAGGCCAGAGAAAACCCTGACTGAGATCACAAGTGACCCCATCAGCACCCTGGGACGTTAGCACCCAGCATAGGTTTTTCCCTTTCTATCACTCAGAGGCAGGATCCCACACTACCTTCCCTAACAGACAGCACTAGACATGAACAGCCTCGCTTGAAACCTCTTTTCTCCTGCATCCCAGGCATCCTGACAGGATTTAGAGAAGACAGGACCTGCCCGCTCCACAACCTAAACCCAGGACATGTTCTGTACAGACCCATGCGAAGAGGCCCTGGCCGATGGCCCCACCGAGCTCTACCACCATCACCTCCCTCAACCCCGAAAGGATGCCACAGGGGCGCTCCAGGGGAAGAGGGATGCCGAAACCATAACCTAGCAACTCCCTCACACAGCAGGCTCCTTGAGGCCCGGGGTTAAGCGGCTCTGGCCGTGTTCACCACCCTACGTCTACACCAGCAAGCTCCGGGGCGGACAGCCAGCACCGGGACTCCAGCTACTGACGGGCGGTGCGGCACCTGCCGCCGGCCCCTCAGGGAGGTGAGCGCTCGCCACCCGCAGCCCGCCTGCTTCTTCTCACCCAGACACACCACGGCCACCGGGGAGGAGAGCGGCAGGCTTGAGCCAGGCAGGCCCAGGAGGGGCCGAGCTCCCCACGGCCGCTCCCAGCCGCTGCCAGACGGCTCCTACCTGCGGGCGGCTCCGCTGGTTGTGGTGGCAGCTTCGGCGCGACGGCAACGAGCGACGGGGTCTGGGGAGGGGGGCTCGGTAAAGGCCGCCCCGCCCCGGATGGGCGGGGACTGCAGCCAGCGCCGCGGCAGCCGTAGGGAGCCACGGGGAGGGGTGGAGGTAAATCGGGCCGCGCCCTGAGCGCGGGGTCTGGGGCGGTGCGGAGCGACCGCAGCGCTGGTGGCCGCTCAGAGCACCCCTCGGGCTAGGGCGATAGAATCATAGCATCAGTGAGGTGGGAAAAGACCTTCAAGCTCGTCAAGTGCAGCCTTTACCCCAGCAGCGCCAAGCTCACCCTTAAACCGTGTCACTAAAGGCCCTGTCTGCCCAGTTTGTGAACACTTCCAGGGGCGGTGGTTCCACAGCTTCCCTGGGCAGCCTGTTCCAATGCCTGACCACCCTTTTTTGGTGAAGACATTGTTCCTACTTCCCAGTCTAAACGTCTCCTGGCACAGCTTGAGGCTGTTAACTCTGGTCCTGTCACTTGTTACTTGGCAAGAAGCTGACTCCACCTGATTATAACCTACTTCCAAGTACTTGTAGAGAGTGACAAGGTCCCCCCACCCCCTGAGCCTTCTCTTTTCCAGACTGAACCCCCCTGCTTCCCTCAGCCGTTCCTCATCACACTTGTGCTGCAGACCCTTCACCATCTTTGTTGCCCTTCTCTGGACCAGCTCCTGCANAAGGTCCCCCCACCCCCTGAGCCTTCTCTTTTCCAGACTGAACCCCCCTGCTTCCCTCAGCCGTTCCTCATCACACTTGTGCTGCAGACCCTTCACCATCTTTGTTGCCCTTCTCTGGACCAGCTCCTGCACTTCAACGTCTCTCTTGTAGTGAGGGACCCAGAACTGAACACAGGATTCGAGGTGCAGCCTCACCAGTGCCCAGCACAGGGGCTGATCGCTGCCCTGGCCCTGCTGGCCACTGCTGGTACNTCTCTCTTGTAGTGAGGGACCCAGAACTGAACACAGGATTCGAGGTGCAGCCTCACCAGTGCCCAGCACAGGGGCTGATCGCTGCCCTGGCCCTGCTGGCCACACTACTGCTGGTACAGGCCAGGATGCTGCTGCCCTTCTTGGCTGCCTGGGCACAAGCTGCTCATGTTCAGCTCTGTCATTCAGCACCCCCAGGGCCTTTTCCTTTGGGCAGCTTTCCAGCCACTCTTCCCCAAGCCTGGAGCACTGCATGGGGCTGTTGTGGCCCAAGTGCAGGACCCAGCACTTTGCCCTGTTGAACCTCATACACTGGCCACAGCCCATGGATCCAGCCTGTCCAGATCCCTCTGCAGAGCCCCCCTATCCTGCAGAATTTTGCCCCAGTGCTATCACTTACAAACCAACACAAGCAGCCACATGCCTAAATCCATACCAAATCCCAGAATCAAGCTGTTATACATCGTCAGTTTATTGGTATTTTATACACAGTCTTTCTAGCAGCCAAGTAACACTCCTCCACCCCGCACCTTTGACCTTCATGATCTGAAGAGATTCCATGGCTTTGATCCCTGGGGATTACAAACCCCTCAAACCGCAGCTTCTCAGAGCAAGTGCAGCACCAGCAGGTCCACTTGAGCCCTTACCAAAGTGGCACTGCCAAGGCAGAGGACAGCCTCTCTCACAGAAAGGCAGCTGCTGTCTATACTTTTTGGTGTTTTAAAGGCTGAGGGAGCTATTTTTAGAGCAGAAATAACATTCTTCCTTCTCTGATATTTCAAATCTTGTGTTATCCTGAACTAATAAATGGCTCCCTGCATCATTCGATTTTTGCGACCTTACATAATCTGGAGATCTTGGCCATGTTTTCCCTATGCATGCACCTGATGCTGCCCCACGGCACCACCACACTCAGGTGCTGCAGGCCATGACAAGCGACTGCTGGGCATGGCTTTCCTTGGGCAAGGAGGTGCTGTTGTTCCCACACCACTAAGACAGACCCCAAAATCAGGTGCCTGGAAAAAAGCATACTTGCAGTATGCATTAAGCACATCCCTGACTGCAAGGCTTGCTGTGATAGCAAAAGTCAAGCAATCTCACTTTAAAAGTAACAGAGCAGAGGTCTTCGAGATCAGTAATCTGTCTTTCAGCAGCCAAGCCTGGAGAAAACCTCCTGTCAAACGGGCAAGTAGTGACAGCACTCAGCCCCAGCGATTTTAGCCAGAAAGGAAAACCCAGCGACTAATCAGAAACCGCCTTAGTCACTTCACCTCCACCGTCAGCCAAAGCTGGAAGGAAAACAATGCAGCATATGGTATTTTAAAGCAATTTCATTTTTTATAAACTCGGAGTGTCTGAGACATTTTGTTCACAGCTCTTCCTTGAGCAGATGGTGTCCCTTCCAGTGCTGGGAAACGCATGATGCTGACAGGCCCACCAAAGACCTCTCACAAATTAAAGAAACCACGGCACCTAAAGGAAGGGCACAGCCTGGGGACAGCAAGAATGAGGTACAGCTCACCCAGTGCAGGACACAAAAGAGATGCAGGGAGGCACCAGCCATCAAGGGATGGTGTTACATGGGCCCATAGGAATAACTCTTACAATCCCTTCTTCACAGGACACCATGGGAGGAGCAGCCCCCTTCCGATGAGCCCTTTCCTGCAGCATCCCACTGCCAAAGGGTACACAGGTGCAAAGGTAGTGAAGCGGGGCCTGTGGGCATTCTGCTTTTGACCTGTGGGAAATTTCCTTTCCCACATCTCTGCCGACCCCACTTTGGCAAAGATGAGTAGCCACAAGTACATTCCTCATCTCATTTGGGGTTACACCTGGCTTGCCTTTCTGGAGGCTAACACATGGGCTCCCTGCTCAGCCCATGACACAATTGGAAAGATGCTGGTGCACAGACATGGCAACAATTCTGGGATGCTCTGAGCAGTGCATGACTTCTGCCCCAGTCCTCACTGGGTTTTCCTGCTAGGCCACTCAGGTCCACTGGGGATCTGCCTGGCAACTGGACTGGCCCAGAAAGGGGATCTGCTCCAAAGCAAGCAAATATTCAAAATGATGGCTTTGTTTTCCTGTCTTTAATTAATATTTCCTCCCCCCAGTGCCTTACAGTGTGTGCATTTTCTCTATCCAAATTTCACCATACCAGTGCTCTTCACAGGGACTGAACTGTGTGCCATCTCTGCAACCGCTTTCTTCTAGCAACAGAGAAGTGGGAAGGTTGAGCCCCCATGTCCTGACAGCAAGTAGCAGAATCAGGCCTTGTAAGTATATAATTTTCCTTGTAGAACTCACTCACAGCTGAGGAAGAAACAAAGCAACCTCATTTTGCTCTAACTGCAGTCCTCTTCAGGATGATGTTACCACTGAAAACTGGCAATGGTTTTACTGGGCCTGGGTTTTTGGGGGGGCAAAAAGTACACAGAGGTGAGAAAAATGGAAAAGGGAAGTCCTTTGAGTTTGCTTTCATTCCTGAGAACTGTAAGTCTTGTGAAAATAGATTTACCACCTGGTTTTCCTGTTCTGCTCCAAAGCCATAGCCAGTCCTGCAAGAAGCATTGCCCACCCAGGATAGTGAGTGGAAGGAGAATGGGGCAGCAGCAGCCATCGGAGTTGCTCTCTACCCTGACGCATGGGTTAAATACCGTGCCTAAACAACTGTTTCTCAGTTATGTTAACCCTGATTTCATTAGCCAGATCATGTCTCATCAACGCAATCTGTTCCTTTAGCCAGCTTTTTAAATATTGTGATAGGCTTCATTTCTCCAAATGCCATGTTGCTGAACAGATGCCATCAGAGCATCTTGGCACTGGCATTAATGGGTGTTCTTTGGAATTTGCTGGGAAGGCACTCACCTGTAAAATGCTCTCTCTCTAATGAAGAGGTACCCCCAGATCCCAGCCTTCCAAGATTAAGTACTTCCTCTTCCCATCTTGCCCGCATGAACCCAACTGAGAAAAATTCACCTGGATTTGGGACTGGAGCAGCAAACTGAAGTAACCCACCTCATCTTGCTGCAAGAAAGTGCCATCGTTTACATGGTAAGAGGGAAACTGAGAAAATGGATACAAAAATTCATTATTTTTTTTTTTCCACATAAAAAGAGAAGTAAAAAACCATGATGGCAAATACATGGGATAAACAGGACTTGCCCATGATACGGTAAGGGTCCTAACTGTGCTGGAGTGGGTCCAGAAATGGGCAACAGAACTGGTGAAGGGCCTGGAGCACAAGTCTGATGAGGAGCAGCTGAGGAAACTGGGAGGTTTAGTCTAGAGATATGAAGATTCAGGGGCAGCCTTATCACTCTCTACAATTGTCTGAAAGGAGGATGGAGCAAGGAGGTGGCTGGTCTCTTTACTCAGTAACAAGTGATAGAAGAGGAAACAGCCTCAAGCTGCACTGGGCAGGTTTAGACTGGATATTAGGAACAGTTTCTTTGCCAAAAGGGTGGTCAGCCATTGGAACAGGCTGCCCAGGGAAGTGGTGGAGTCAGTATCCCTGGAAATGTTCAGAAACTGTGTAGATGAGAAGAATCCTTGAAGTGCTGGTGTGTGCAGATGAGAACTGCAGCCTGGCAAGTGCAAGGGGTGATTTAAACAGCAAAAGCCTCCAAGCCATGTGTTGGGCAGCTCTGCCCATGCAGGAGCCCCCCAGCTCCTCCAAAGACTCAATGCTTTGCTAGGTTTCAGGAGTTTGGGGTTTTCCCTCTGTCTCCTGCTGCCTAGTGAGACTTGCATTGCTAGATGCATACCCCTGGATGCCAGAGGTTTCAGCTCCTGGGCTGGGCACCACTGACCCAGAGCCGTTGTAGGAGCTGGGGCACATGAGCACGTCTCCTTTCACACTGGGCTCTGCTTTTGGTTCTTCTTTTTATTCTTCTTCTTTAAAAGATCTTAAGGGAAATTGTACCTTGATTCCCAAAAGGTGGTCAAAAGAGCCACATAACTCCCTGTGAGACCCTTTCTATATAAAGGTACAGCCACAAAGAAGTCCAGAAGCAAAAATATCAAGTTAGACCAACTCCTTAGTGTGATACCTAAAGTCATTTCCCATCTGCAGGGCTTATTCCCAGAAAGCCATGTTCTGGCTACTGATTTCTGGGTGTGAAAATTAATCTGTGCAAGCCAGAGGACAGCAGTTGCCTCGCACTTGCAAGCCACAGAGGGAGATAAGGTTGCAGACACCATCCCGGGTTACAAAGGAACAGCAGTCAAAATCTGCCCCCGATGCCTCAAGCAGCCTCCTCTGCATCCCTGCACCCCTCCAAGCAATCTCTCACTTCACTGCTAGCACCCTCTTTCTCACCACAGCCCCTTTTCCAAAGTGTAACTCTAGCGCCAGCGGGTTTTGCTCCAGGGATTACCTGAACACAGCCCAGCCTGTGTACCCAACTGCAGCAGAGCTGGGGTTATAGATGGAGCCTGAAAGCTCCTCCATAATCAGCTATCACAACCCCAGCCTCACACCCACACCCTGCAGGCTGTGTTTGTGCACAGCCCTGACGGGGTTTTATCAGTGTTTGCACAGCCAAGTACACACTGTAAGCTGCTGTTGAAATCCTTCTTTAGTGAACATGCATAGCATTTTCTTGAGCCACTCTATCATAGAAACTGACTTGCTGAGGGCTTTCTACTGTGGAAGGAGCACTTGGCTCCTGAGCCAGCGCTGCACTTCCCAAGGGCCCCACACCAGTTCTAGGATAAAAGGTAAAAAAGATCAAGTCCCTGCTGTGTGCCAGAACTGAGAGCCTGGAAACACTGCAACACTGCACATGACGACACACAAAAACCTTGTTCTCAGTCTTACATGGAGTTGTTTCAGATAGTTTAACATACCAAAACCAGAGTTAGATAAAACGGAAGACCAAGCACTGTCAGACCATCAGGTCATAGAAAAGTTTGCCAGTCTCTATATCCTTGGCTCAGCCTAGCCTACAGCCTTCTGGGGACCTGGACTACCAGAAGAACAGAAGTGGTGCCCAACCCCCTAGAAAAGAGTGTGACTCATGCCTCGATACCCACATTACCAAGGATTCACGACTTACCCTTGTCCCTGCATGCAGCTGCAGATGGATCCCCCTCTTCCTGCCTCTCAGAGATCATACATCTTCTTGAGAAAGGGAAGTTGGCACTAGAGAACATGGCCAAAATAACTTCCAAAACAAACAAACAGAAAGTTCAAAACAGCCCCTTCCCCCCCAAAAAAAAATTCATAACTACTAAGCAAGAAAGGAAATGTGTGAAAATATCCTTTGTTTTACCAAAATTCAAGACATTCTCTTTAAAATAAAACTCTAGTTCTTCTGCAAAAGCTAACTGATTTTTTTTTTGATCAACTCCACCACATGGAGAAATTAATCTACAGAAATAGGAATTCTGGTAGCACAAGCTCCAAGATAGGACATCTGATGGAGGAACTCTCCCTTTTCTGAATGATGTTTACTTGCTTTCAGGTTTTCAAACCCATGACTAACTTGCTAATGAGCTCAAAATCTCACCTCCCTAAATCCCACTGGAGCTGCTGTTGCTGCTGCAGTCTTATACTGGCAGGGTTAGGGAGGGAAAAAACTACCTTGCTGACATTTCAGGTAGGCAGAGAGGTTCAAAACAGCATTGTCCTGCGCTCAGCAGTAGCAGTCATTTTTCTCCTTCTCAGTAGCTGGTGCAGTGCTGTGGTTTTGACTTTCAGCCTGGGAACAGTGCTGATAACACCGATGTTTTTAGTTGTTGCTCAGTAATGGTTACTCTGACCAAGGACTGGCTGAGTCTCACACTTGGCCAGGGAGGAGGGGAAGCTGGGAGGAAGCAAAGACAGGACACTTGACCCAAACTAGCCAAAGGAGTATTCCATACCACAGCATGTCATGGCCACTATATAAACTGGGGGCAGTTACCCAGAAGGGCTATATCGCTGCTTGGTCAGGCTGGGTATCAGTCGGCAGGTGGTGAGCGGTTATATTC
This sequence comes from Agapornis roseicollis, assembly GCA_002631895.1. NCBI lineage: Eukaryota > Metazoa > Chordata > Aves > Psittaciformes > Psittacidae > Agapornis > Agapornis roseicollis. The sequence continues at coordinate 35,064 of NDXB01011376.1, read as the reverse complement.
CCTTCCCTTGTTATTTCCCTTATCATTGTTATTATTGGTGGCAGCAGCAGTGGTTTGTGTTATACCTGAGTTACTGGGTTGTGCTTATCTCAACCTGTGGGAGTTGCATTCTTTTGATTCTCCTTCCCAGCCCTTCCTCCTGAGCGAGGGGAGGAAGGCGGGGGGGAGACTGAGCAAGTGGCTGCGTGGTTCTTAGTTACCAGCTGGGCTTAAACCACAAGAAGCATGTACCTCGTTGCAAGACCAGTTATTCTTCTTCCATCATGCACACGACAGGAATTGGCTTAAGGAAGTCCAAGTAATCGGAGTACAAAAGAAGAAGAGAAAATTAAAGGATCTAAAGTATGAAGATCAACAGGAAGATGTGTATCTAAGCACCTTTAAAGCACACTCACTGCAGTTCTTCAGCTAGGAAATTGCACAGATGAAATGATGGGAACACCAATAAAATCAAGTATTTGTACATATTCCCAGCTTCATCCTACATTCAAACATCAAGTCCAAACCCATCACCTGCATCAATTTTTTTCCCCTCTCCAATTTCCCATCAGCTATGCAAAGAAGAAAGCAACTGTGCTAGTTTTGTAACCAGGAGGTTGGAAAAGTCCCAGCTCTGGGAGCTGTGTCCCAGCCCCTCCAGCAGGCACTGTAGAAGATGGTGGGGAAATGTCTCCTGCTCGCCTGTGTGTGTGTGTGTCTGTCCAATGGCCTTGGCTCCAGAAGAATGAACTTGTGGCACACCCAGGTTTTCAAGCACATCTCAGCAGAAACACAGACAAAAGCCCAGAAAAATCTAAACAAAACCCTTCATTTTTATTGCCAAAGCACTGTCCTGCAGTCACACTGAGCTGATATTTTGCTACTAAAGTGGGATTTTCACATGTAAGAAGTTGCCATAGTCTCTTTTCAACCTCATGTAAGCTTGAAGTTTCTTTCCCCACCACTACCAGCGTGGCTGCTAAGCCCAAACTAATCAACTGTCTTGATGCCCTTCTGTTTGACAACACTCCTCTTCCACTAATGAGGAAACCAGAAACGCCAAGGGGATGTGTTTGGGAAACGCTGCAGCAAATGAATAGCTGGAAATGCCAAGTGAAACAATTCTGTAATTCCGACGTGCGGCGCACAAAGCTTTGTGAGACATCTCCAAATAAATCACAGCAGCCAGGCTAACTCGTAACTGTTTATTGAAAATCACTCAAGAGTTTACACATCATTAATGGCAAAGTAACACTGTTAAAACACCGGCTGGATGAAATACAGACTAAAGACAACTCTTTCATATTATATGGCATCATTTAAAAAACAAGAAACAGAACAGAAAAGAAACCATTTTAGGTTTGTTTTTTTCTTCCTCCAGTTCTACATCTTTCCTGAAAATATCCGGGCCTGAATCTCAGTTATCTCGACATCCCTGCCTTGTCCAGGGCATGGGGCTGTGCAGCTGGGACACAGGCACTCCCTTCCCCGGGGACAAGGCAGTGACCTTCTTTATAAATGAAAATCATGCCCTCTATCTTCAAAAGTGCTCCAGCAGTCCAGTGCTGACAGTACAAAGCCTCTCTTCTGCACTGGCTAACATCTAACACAAAGGGCTGTAAGTCCCATTAATTCCACATGCCTTTTTTTTTCATGTTTGTTTTTTTTTTTATATATATTTTTTTTTCTTTTTTTTTCCCCTTTTTTATTTTGTTTGTTAAACAAGGCAACTGTTAAAATCCAGAAGCTACATAACTGTCTTTATATTTTGCTCAGAAATCAATGGATGTTGCATGCAGCTGAAATGTTAGTAGAGATGAAGACTTAGATAAAGGTCAGTCTTCTAAGACGTGCTAGTCAAAGGCAGAAAAAGAAATGAAGAGGTCTCTTGTGCAAAAGGAGCTAAAATATGCATGCATCGATGGCCATGACCAATTAGAATATAACTTAGGTCTCCCAACAGTGAAACTGAAGCTTTATTTGGCTTAAGACATGGTTGAGCTCTATACCTTTACAAATTACAATGCATATGCAACAACAAAGGAATCATCTCAACATAGCATCAGTCGGTATTTTGGCCTGTATAGACTAATCTTCAACACAAAAGCCTGCTCAGCAATAAATGGGTTTCATATTTAGCAAAGACAGCAGCACACTGGGCTGGCTAACAGGGCTAACAGAAAGAAGAAAGCAGGTTTTCCAACTAACATCTAACTAAATTTAGGCTGATTTTTCCCCTTGGACATTCTGTTTTTCATTGGTGTTGTTACTGTCCTTGCCATCAGATCAGGCCATTGGGCCCTGATCCATTCCCTCCAAGAGACGCATCTCAAAAGCTTATCTGATTAATAGTAGAAACAAAAATCTCCCTTAGCTGTACTTGGAAAGGACAGTTAATTCCTCCACCATACAAATGTTTACCATGAACAAGCAAATTACAAGGTATTTCAGACCTGAACTACAGTGACTAAAATCAAATCTCTCTCCTCCTTAACTATAATATTAAATAATATATAACATTTTTACACTTAATAGCCTGAAGTTTGGACATAAGACAGTTAATAAGGAAAAGAAGCTGGGGCTGAATCTATCCTTGGGGAATTAATTCAGCCCAACTGAAAAGAACTAATTTTACTCAGAGGAAAAAAAACCCACCACAGGCACAGGGATGCTCACACCCCAACCAACACGTATGACAGCGCTGGCACAGCGAAGCATTGCTTTTCAAGCACTGCCATCTCCAGTCCTTTCCTTACGAGCCTGGATCATCTCCTTTGGAGCCTGCTTGCGGTCAGTGACCAACCCCAACCAAAACATGAAGTCAATGAACCAGGTGGTGGGGTTGAACTTCAGGCCCAACTCACTGGCTGAGTAGTCGAATGGGAAGGTGTGGTGGTAATTGTGGAAACCCTCGCCTGAAAAACAGAGAGGGAGTTTAAAGACCACATGGCTGAGACATTTATGAGCTTAGCAAGATGCCCCAGTGGGACATCCCACTGCCCGATTCCCAAGTCCTGAATTAACAGCAGGTTATGTTCCACCTCTGGCTATAGAAGAGGTCTCGTGCAGACCCACACCAAACTATTTCAGTGCTTTGGGCTTTCCTCCTCATAGGGAAGGGGGATGTTCCACCCCTTACACTTAAGGAAGAAAGCCGTAAGTGCTTCAGGAGGGGAGACCACTACTGAGTAAGAAGCAGAGTCACTGCTGCTCTGCTGTCCCCAGCCAACTGCTGAGAAGAGAGGATCGCTATTGTGAATCTCTGCACAGAGACTTCACTGTATGTGGGCACCACCAGTAGAACCAGGGCACCGTCCTCTAGGATGTGCAAGCTCCAGCCTCCTACAAGCTCTGGCTCCAAGAGGTGTCCAGCTGCAGATGCCCAAAGGCCTAGGCAGGATGAAACAGGAGGGGTTGTCACTTAGTTTGTATGCAGGGCTGCAGCACTTACCAATGGCTCCCAGAGTGACAAAGGTGTTCTGCCTGGGGTTGATGTACTTGTCGTAAGGGCGGTTGCCATACATGTGGGCAGCACTGTTGACCAGCCAGGTGACGTTGAGGGAGATGGTGTACCGCAGGATGGAGGCAAGGAAGTAGGCATTCCACAGACTCTCGCCCCAGAGGTACCATGGTACAAAGGTAGGGATCACAAAACACATCAGCACAACCGAACTCTTGTAATACCTGTGGGGAAGGAAAAGGACACCATTACTGTGATGGAAATGATAGCTGGGGTGAAGTAGGGTTGAATCTCTGGAGATATGGCTCTGCCTGAAACCCCTGGCATAACCTGGGCTGGCCCTATAGCTGGGGCAGCAAGGAACATTTCAGACATCCACAGTCATGGCATAATTTTTCTAAGAGCAATTCAAAACTCCAAGACAACCCAAACCCCTGAAACAACCCAAAATACTGGAGCTGAACAGCTGAGACCCAGTCCCAAAGCAAGCCTCCCAGTTTGAGTACCTTTAAACCTGGGGAAGCACACAGTTGGCTGCACAGCCTGTGCCTGGAGTCCAGATCTGGGACTGGGAAAGCCCAGGGCTTAGAGTGGCATCAGCAGAGCTGCGTCAGAAACACAGTCACTGCTAAAGTCCACAAAGACTTAGTCTGTGCTCAGATCAGACAGGAACATGCAGCACAGCACAGAAGCAGCTCCTTTCTATACCACTGCTGCTGCGTGAGCCCCAACAGCAGCAGCACACCCAAAGCAGGTGTCAAAGCAGCTACAGGGACCCCACCAAGGGTGAGGAGAAAGATCCATCTTGGCCTGGAGCCCAGGTTATTGCTGCTCTCCCAGCCCAATGGCTGGCACAAGCCTTGCCACTCCTGCATGTATTGGACAAAGCAATCAGCGTGCAGTGCAAAATGGGGATTGAGGAAGCTGAACATTCTGAGTACAAACAAGGAAGCTTTATACTACAGCTAAAGCCACGTGCCTAGGCTAGGCAGGGAAGAGAGTAAAGGATGCAGGGAACACAGAGGTGAAGAGCAGAGATCATAGCAGGAGACACAAAGTAAAATCATGCTGGGGGAATTAATTCAAGGCAAGTGAAGAAAGGGAGGATTAGCTCACCATAAAGTGAGGAGGCAAAGCCAAAAGCAAGACAGGAAATAAATGACTCTAAATGGAGAAAGGGCTAATACTGCTGAGAAGCGGAGTGCAGCAAGACAGCACAGCTTGGGAGCCACTTACAGTGTGCTCAAGAGCTCAAGAGGAAATAAGGCCTTGTCTTCCCATTGAGCCCTTCCGTTCCTTGGAGCCCAGATTTACTACAGCCCACAGTGATCCCAGGGTATCATCATCAAAGCAAGCTGCCACATAAAACTGGAGCAGCAGGCTGAGGTGACAGCATTTTGAATGGTACAGAAAAAAAAGAAACACCAAGACCCATCTTACTTGTGCCCATATGACAGGTTTAAAATAGACCCCTGCTTTTGTTGAGTATTCTGGAAGGGATGAAGAAGAAGAACAGAATCTGGCTTTATTAAATAGTCATTAAAAATATCCATTTGCTGCAAGTTTTTCAGATAGGAAGAACTGTCGGTTTGGCCTGACAGAAACAAAGGAACAGGTTTCAACTAAAACCCACAGAGGACTGGAAAAATGTTAGCATTAGCAGTATTTCTGGAAGGAAGTCAGTTTCCATGAGCACAGTTCTCATCTATAACACACCAGCTATAGTTTTCAACATCTTGTATATGAAGTAGATTAAGCTCTTGCCCTGCAAGCTCTTTGTTTGATTCTTTTGGTTGCTTGGTTTGTTGTTGTTTGGAGGTTGTACCTCACATGCTAGGCTCCAAAAGGAGATCTACAGCTCTCCAGCAACACCAGCCATGGTGAAAAGACAGCATCTCCACAGCTCTCTCACAGAGCTCCATGTTCATTTACCTGAGCCACAGCTCTCCATAGGAAACATTCCCCATTCTTCACTCTCACAAAGACAACAGATTTTCTCACTCATCTGACTGACTTTTGGACAAGGCTGTGGATAAAGTCTGCAAACCTCATCAACTCAAGGCCAGGATTTATGTCAAGCTGGAGGAGAAAAGTATTTCCCAGTCCAGAAAACTCCTTCAAAGCCTCTCCCATTCCAGGAAAATAAAATACAAAATAGGAAAACAGCTTATCAGGCACCAATTAAAACCATTCTGTAACATGAAACAAGCTCAGACTGAAGTCTTTGATTAAGATGTGAAATCTCGCACTGGAATGAGCACCCAGCAACCTTTTCTTGGTCTCCCTTTGAAATATCCACCCTGGAATAAGAAATCTCCTTTACCTGGGGTTCCAGGGAAACAGTGCCTCAATACATGCTTGAGGAACATGCATCGGGGAAGACTGCATTCACCATGTGAAAACTCTGTCATGAAAACATTTCACCTGTGAGCCTCTTTCTCACACCACATGCAGGATTATTGCTCTGTTATTCATAAAGGGTAAATTCTGCTGTCAGTCATGCCTGGAGCAGTATTGTGATTTGAGCTGAAGCGATGTGGTTTTAAACTCACTGGGTGGTACCTCATCCACAGCTCACCAGAATCATTAAATTCAGCAAAATGAACAATCTAGCCTTAAAACGAAATGTGACAAAAAAGGGTTTAGTATGATTTTTACTGACCTGCCAGATTTTCTATGCTATAAAAAAACCCAAACAACACTTAAACCTTACAGAAAAGAGAAACCTGAATTTTTCTTCCCAGATAAAGGAAGGTAAACTTCAAAGTCCTAAATTCAAATCCGGAGATGAGACATTTGCTAAGGCATGACTTCCCTGAAGAAAGCATACTTCTTCACTACACAGCATCTGCAGCATAACTAAAGCAGTAGAGCCTGCTTCTTGTGGGATGCTGTTGTCTTGGTAAAGATAACAACGCGACCAAGAGGAGCTGCAGCAAACTGCAAGGGAGCCTTTGCAAACAAGCCGAACTCCACTGGAGAGCAGTGATTTCCTCACTCCTGGAGCATTCCCAGTGTAGGGTCATTCTGTCCATGGGTTTCTCTAATGTGAAAAGGAACAGATTTCCGAGCTCAACTAACTGCTCCCCTCACCCATAAACCACTCAGAAGTAACCTCATGTTGCTTCCCGAAGTACCTTGCTTGCAGGCCAAGACCGTCTTCTTGTGCCTAAGATACAGGTACTCACACAGAGGACAAAGCATGTTTCAATTCACTCCTCTTGCAGAGTGTGCAGCAAACTGAACCAGGCCTGTGCTAATTCTCAAGGCAGATAATTAATCCTGTGGAATGACAGTTTTGGGAGAGGAAGTACTTGGTCTGCACTGGCCCACAGCTGCCAAAGGTAAGTTTGCAGACTGAAATGTGCACTTCTGCATTAAGGCAGTTACTGATTACAGCATTCATTCCAGTGATCAAAGAGGAAGGACAAGATCCCAGAAACTTCTGCTGTGGCTGTTTTCACGAGCAGCCCTGGCTCTCTGGAAAAGCAGAGGGACAAAGACAGGGCTCACTGCTTGTGCAGTAAGAGCCTGCAAGGACAGTCAGCAAGCATCAGCCACAGCAGTCAATAGCTGCAGCTAAAGGCACGGCAGTCCTAATGCCTGCAATCAAGGTAGCAGGGATATCCTGGGGGAGAAAAGGGAAAGATAAAAGTAAGGAATGAGCCACAACTCTACAACCTCACTCAAGGGCCCAGCACTCCCACTTACTTTCTTTGGAACCTAACGACAGGGTCATCCAGTAGATCAGTGAAATCCAGTTTCCTCCCCTTCTCTATGACATCCCGGTGCTTGCGCACAAACAGCCAGCCAATGTGGGAGAAGAAGAAGCCGCGCCGGGCGTTGTGCGGGTCTGCATCCGTCTCCGAGTACTTGTGGTGCACACGGTGGTCTCGGCTCCACTCGTAGATGTCATTCTGCATGGCAGGGTGAGAGTACAGAGGCTGGGTGCTGTTCTAGCACACCACCACCAGCTCCTTCCCCACACAGAGACAGCAACAAGCCCCTCTCTGATGCTCCTCTAAAAATGTCATTGACTAAGGATATCCTAGGTGATCCCAGCTTTGCAGCCAGCCAGCCAGCCCATCACACTGCTCCTGTCAGTGCCCACACAGAGTGGGACCTGCTCTAGGAACTGGTGACACAGATGGGACGCATCCCAGGACTGGAAGCCAATGGCATCTTGGGAGTACCATCATCAATCTGCTCTAGTCCTGCATTCTCCTTGGGTGTTCATTGTCTGAGGATGGGCACTGGGCTGGAGGGACCAGGTACATATATGTTTATGTTACTATTTTATGATCTTGCCACAGGCAGCTTGCATGCTTATTTTCAGCACACTACTGTGCAGGGCCACCCAGTTCTGGCATCCTTTTTCTAAGCTGGTTACTACTGACACCCTCCAGGCACAAAAGCAGTGCTGAAAGTGGGACAGAGGTTGTGGAATGCTACATGTGCCTTTCCTGACCTGAACAGGAAGGACCTGAACTTGTTCAGCCTTTGTAGGTGTAGTAGTTTGTAGTCTTCCACAACAAAACCAACACCTCCACTTAAATTACTGCTCTGTCTGCAGGGATGTATGCAAGAGCACAGCTTTCCAGTACTTAAAATGGAGCCCACAGGAACCATGCAGAGAGTTCTTTGTCAGGGAGTGTAGTGATAGGATGAGGGATAATGGTTTTAAGCTGAGAGAGGGAAGATTTAGATTAGGTATTAGGCAGAAATTCTTCCCTGTGAGGGTGGTGAGACACTGGCACAGGTTGCCCAGAGCAGCTGTGGCTGCCCCATCCCTGGCAGTGGTCAAGGTCAGGTTGGATGGTGCTTGGAGCAACCTGGTTGGACCCAGATGGTCTTTAAGGTCCCTTCCATCCCAAAGCATTCAACGATGAAGATACTAAATGAGATATGCTTGATTTATGGGAAATCAAGTCTTGCGTTTGCAGCCAGTCTGGAATAAAAGTCTCACATCCATAACATCAGCTCAGCATTGGATCCAGAGCAGACACGAGGCAAGTTCAGTCCTCTCTCTGCTCAAGCTGTCAGCAACCATGGGTCACTGAAATGCCCTATGGCTGTAAATGGGATTATGTATATTGCAGTTTCACACTTGGACCCATGAAGTGAGAGTTTGAGTTTACTCAGCTGAAGGGATTTCAGCTTCCCAGTTTGCTCTGCAGGATACACTGGCTATTGGACTGAACTGGTAGGCTTCACAGTGGTGCCGAGCTGTTAGTGCAGGGCACTGTAAGCATGGACAGCAGTTGCAAAAATCAGGTCACACTCTCATCTATGAACTGAATTGTTCAATACCACACCAAAACAGCGAAATGTTAGTTAATGCCCAGATCCACCACACTGTGAACTTTAATCAGTGCTCAGTGGAGTGTGCTTTCCTATGCTATTTCCATCTTTGCACAGCCACAGACGTACCCAAGTGTAATACCCAAAGGAATGCCTTGGCTCACTTTTAGGGAAGGCAGAAGCACCCACAGCACCCAACTGCTTTGCCCCCAGCAGTTACTTCACAGGCACCTGCAGCACAGCAGCCATGATGGTGCTGTATATACTGCAGGACACTGTAAGCCCAGGCTAATGACAACTGTGTGTATCTTGGGAGACAAAAGTCCTGTGCTGAAAGCATCACAGAAATCATTGCTGCTAACACTGACAGAAAGCACGGAGGCCACCCGTGCTGTTGAGGGGACCCCAGGAACAGCTATAAAGAGCAGCTAAAGAATTCAGCTCAAATGCCTGTGCCCTTTTCAGCCTTGCAAAGATGCTCTGCCTGCAAAAGCCCACAAAGGACAAAAGCCCATTGTACTCAGTAGTGCTCAGCCTTCTACTGTTGTCATGTCATAGCTGGGAGTGGGCTGGGTATGAGAGGAACGTATATCTGCAGCACTGACTCATTGAGAGGAAGGCAGCCCCTTACCAGTGCTCTGGTATGTTGTGCCTTAATTGCCCAGTTGTAGAAGAAAACAAAGTAAACTGAGTGAAGCAAAGGAAGTGACCAAACTCCTCAGTGAGATCTCCAAGGGGCAATCTTTACCTTGCTGCCATCTTATTTTTTTTCCTGTAGCGATATCAAAAGGAATTAAAGCCTCTGCACTGCTTCAAGTGGCTTCAGTGGCAGTATCCAGAAGACTGGAAAATGCCAAGATTAAGTAATTTAAAAATAAAGCTGGGTTATGCAAGAAGCACACCTAGGAAAGGTCCTCCTCAGTAGCCAGAGATTTAAGGGCGTTTCTTTGAGTTAGACCATCAATCAGTTTGCCACAAGAGCACTCAAATTCTTTGTGGGACAGCAAATAACCAGGTCAAAGCAATGACACTGAGAAATCAGCCTGGTCTTTTACACCACAGCATCATGCTGTTGACATGTGATGGAGACATGAGGTTTCATTAGCAGGTCCCTTAACAGACCTGCAGACTGTAACATGACAAAAAAACTCGGCTATGGAACAACTTCAGCGTGCTGACACAAGTTTCCACACAACCACTGATGCTGTGTGCATCACTCACAGCACAACCTCAGCTGAACAACACACCTGGTTTTAGAGATGGCCAGGAGCAATAGTACAACAGAGTCAGCAGAGGAGACATCAGCACACCTCAAATGAGATGCTGAAACTTAAGCACTAGAAGATCAAGCAGACATAAGCCAGGTATTACTTATGTCTGAAACAGACATACGGCAGCAAGAAGCACAGTCTCTCAAAACTGTGAGAGATTCACACTAGATGAAATAACACAGCTCAGTGAGCTCCAATCATAAATAATCAGGGCAAAAATGGCTGCATATGGTGGTATTTCAGAGGAACCACAGCATTGACAGCCCATGCAACATCCAGTTAAAACTCCTGAGTAGAGTTCCCCCTGCAACTCAGGAAGTCTGAATATTTCCTCAATTTTCAGCATCCAGGGATGCTACAGGTATTCCAATGCTGCCTCTTCCTCCCAGAGTAAGATGGACCTGAAAACTCATTTGTTATCTACTTGTGGTGGTGAAAACAGCCTTTAACAGACAATGGATGTCATGGTGATGAGGAGCAGGCTTCAGACTATTTAAAACATTGAGTGGGTAATCTGGTGTTTTATTTTCTCTCCACTATGAAGGGCACAAAGGTAGCTTGAAGCTACTTCGAAGTACTTCCGTGCCTCAGAATCACACCAGGTCCTCAGCCAAAAGCAGTGATGAAGCCAATGCAGCCGAGAGCAAAATCCATAGCAACAGGGGAGCAGAACGCAAAGAAATCCCAACGTGCAGACTCACTGCAATCAGCTCCACACATTCATTTGAATTACTTACGAAAAATCAGATAGCTGTAAAACAGGACAGAACCAGGGGCTTCTCAAAGCAAGTGCTTTACATGCTGAGCAAAGGACTCGTAAAGCTGTGCAAGGAACTGAGCAGCACAAAGCAGCTGAAACATGGCTCAGAATATGGGTCAGAAAGGTACTGGCAAAACGGACACTTTCCCATATTTAAGCCAAGGCTCTGTGATCTTCGTAATGTCTAAAGGGATTAAATAGATCAATTCTTTCCATCTTAAAAGAAAAAAGGGATGATAAATGAACAGTATAGAGGTGGATCAAAGGACTCTTTTAAATCTTCTGTCAAGGTATGTGAACATGTCAACCAAACAGACTGAAGGGAAAAAGATCTGGAAACTCAAGGCACAACATACAGGGGCTACTTGGTGCCACAAGGGGCTATATCAGTCAAGTTTGATAAGCTCAATGTTAGTACAGGTTCATATCTCTAATCTCAGCCAAAGGAGTAACTAAATTCACACCAAGAAGATCCTGGTTCTGGACTAACTCCTACCACCAGCTGGGTGTTACACAAACATTTTTGAAGTCTAAGGCTGCCTATCAGCAAGTACAGAGCTAGTAACACACTTCTTTGCAAGCATATTTGAATTTTACTGGTGAAAAACACTGCATAAACCAGAGATAATTAAGACCGTGGGAGGATGCCTGCTCTCCTTTCTGCGCACATCAAAATCAACTGCTTGGATGGACAAACAGACTTGATTACACAGACATGTTTGTATGAAGTTGGCCCTTACAAAGGTTTCCGTGTTAACCTGTGATGTGTGGGCCTGACCTGTTCCACAGATTGGCTGCTGAGGCACTGAGCCCCTGAGTGGATATGTTCATCTTGGTCCTTAAGTAATTACTGCTCCTGGACTGTCCAATGCATACATGGCTGTCCCTACTGCACAGGAGAGAAAGTTGCCTGGAGGCCAGAGAACCTGCATGGGCAACCACAACCTCACCTGGAAAGCCATGGAGTTTGCAGCAGCCAGGAAGATCCGCAAAGGCAGCTTAGCTTTGTAGGATCGGTGGCTCCACAGGCGATGCGCACCAGCTGTCACGCCCAGGGCTGTCATCAGGAAACAGAAGTATGCTGAAAGACACAAAAAGAAAACACGGGATGTGCCAGGGGACAACTGCCATTATTTTTGCTTCCTTTGATGTAAAGATGATCCTTGCCCCTGCCTGCCAGTGCCTGCAGGGTCACTCACAAGCTGAGGCTGGGTAGACAGGAGGTGATGTTCTCAGCCCACCTTTGCTCACCCAGCCCCAGTGACACTTGGTTCCACTTCCCACCCCTCCCCATTTAGCCAGTGCCTTGTTCAGGCAGGTCTGGCAATGCTGAAGCACCATGCTGTGACGTGTATACAGTCTGCCTTGGCCAAGTACAGTGGTGTGAGAGAGAGTTCATTGTTCATGTCGGAAGAGTAGCAACAACTTTCCTAAGAAGGTACTATCAGCCTCTTCCAGACAGGTCTTTGCTCGAGTCCAATGTGTCAGCTAATTTAACACCATGTCCCACCTCTAAAGATACGAGCTGTGTCAGAGTTCCCACAATAAAAAACTTCTGTTATCATGAGCTCACGATTCGGTAACAAAAAAGCATCAGGACGCAGAGCATTCACCACCTCCCAGTCCCATCAGGAACTGATTTTCCTTCCCTCAGTTAAAACGCTGCCCAAATAAACTTGTTTTGAGCATTTTTCAAATGGCCAACACAGCATGGCAGCACGTCTGGTCCCTACCACATTGCCTCCAGGCTAGACACACAGTCCAAACACAGGGCCCACGGTGTACCCCCATGTTTCAAATAATACCTCCACTGACCACCACTGCAGAATTGGTTGATGAGAAACTTACCAGGAGCCAGCAGTGTGTGCTCGCAGCCCAGAAACCAGCCTTGTGCTGGGCTGCATCAAAAGTGGTATCAAGGGAGGTGATCCTGTCCCTCTACTCTGCTCTCAGGAGACCTCACTTGGAGGTCTATTGTGTGCAGTTCTGGGGTCCTCAACATAAAAAGGACATGGAGCTGTTGGAACAAGTCCAGAGGAGGGCCACGAGGATGATCAGGGGACTGGAGCATCTCCCATACGAAGACAGGCTGAGAGCGTTGGGGCTGTTCAGCCTGGGGAAGAGAAGGCTGCATGGAGACTTCATAGCAGACTTCCAGTATCTGAAGGAGACCTTATAGAATGCTGGGGAGGGACTCTTCATTAGGCACTGTAGTGACAGGACAAGGGGTAACAGGTTCAAACTTAAACAGGGGAAGTTCAGTTTAGATATAAGGAGGAAGTTCTTTACTGTAAGGGTGGTGAGGCACTGGAACAGGTTGCCCAGAGCAGCATGCTCCACCCCTGGCAGTGTTCAAGGACAGGTTGGACAGAGCCTTGAGCAACATGGTTTAGTGTGAGGCATCCCTGCCTATGGCAGGGGGGTTGGAACTTGATGTTCTTAAGGTCCTTTCCAACCCTAACTATTCTGTGATTCTAACTGGTACTTCTCTGGTTCTCCTTTTAGCAGGTGCATTGCTTAAACATGCTTCTGCTGGTTAACCTTGCATTTCCAAGGCAGGGGGAATAAATGGCTGCAGCAGCAGAACGAGACAGCGGACCACCTGCTCTAGCCTTGCATCTGTGCATTGATTGCCTCTCCTTTGACATGCTGGCTGTTTTTGTCTCTAGTGACTTTGAATTCCTGTGTGATGGATGATCCACAGCCTGAGTTGTTTTGACTTGCAACCAAAGAGGAAACTATGGCAAAGAACTGGAAAAACAGTGCATTAGAGCTGCTCCACCTTTTGGTGAGAGACTGAAGGGAAAATAGGAACAGCTAGGGAGAAAGTATTATGTAAGCCCCAAATAAATTGGACCACTTAAAGCTACTTACATTCAAGATACCCAGCTGTCACAATACATAGACTCTTGAGTCCCAATTCCATAGGTGTTTATTTCTCATACTGTGCCTAAGAACAGGCTCATTTTACAAGTGTAAAATTACAACAATAGCAGATTCAAACAATAAGAATATTACAGGACAATCTCAAATGAGTTTGCATGGTCTGAAGTGACATGCTGTTTAGCCAGGACTCCCTGCCACCCTACACACACAGGCATGTTCTAGTTAAAACAGCCTACTTCAAATACATGAATAGAGTTACTGGAATGAAAATGGAAAACCCCATCACCAAAAGGGGGTTTCTGCTTGTGTCTGCACCAGTCTGTCCACAAGGGAACCCCGTTAGACATGCAGTAGCTAGAAAGGATTTCACAATCAGCTTTCCCCAGCATGTAGTGCAAAACATATATATAAAACCAAACAAAACAACACCAACCCAAAACCAGTATATGTAGGTGGGTGCCTACTGTGTTCCTCTATCAACTCCCAACTCACTGTGCTTAAAATTACAGCATCTAAGAGAAAATATAATAGGAAACTGTTTGGTAAAATAACAGTAACCATACTCCATGTTAGTTGTCACCCCTGCAGACTGAAGGAGTAAATGGACCTTATCCACTCCTCTGGTGGATGCATCAAAAACATATTTACCCAGACTGTTTCACATTGTGTACAGGGCCCAACTTCAGTCATACAGCAAACCAAAACCTTTCTTACAAAATGCAACAGACAAATGGAGTCAGAATGGTCCCAGTAAAGGTGATGAATTCCTAAAACCCACTTTGGACACCACCACCAAACATGCAATTCCACTTTTCATCAGGCTGCAGCGCTCAAGCTACTCCCAGAAGAGGCTCCTCTCTGTAGGTATGTACAGTGCGCTGAAGCCTGTCACCCAATTGAGACTTCTGCTTCCTGAAGGGAGGTGAGGAAATGAACTGAAAACCATTCATTCTCTCCACATGTTATTTACAGAGCTTGTTGGATTTCCAGATTACGCTTAAGCAGTAAAAACGCCAAAGCACAACTCACACTCCAGCCTCCACTAGGGTCTTGTAGTTCTTGCACATGCCTTCTCACTGCAAGCACTCAGACTTCTATGAGATTAGGGAGAACCTATCCTGTCATTTTCTGTACCCGATGCTGAGCTGTGCAGAAACATCACTAAATAAGGCATTCCAAATTGCTCAAATGACTGTAATTGTGGGAACAGATCTGTGACACACAGAAACCTGACATTATCCAGCTAACATAAAAGTATTCAGGTTATAGTCCTGAATCATTACAAGAACATATTGCCTGTGGGCTTTATAACTGCTTAGCCTCATGGTAGTCACAGGGGCTGAAATCTCTTTTCTTCAGCAGTTTCTTTGCTTCCTTAAAGCACAGAGAGGGGCTTTTCTCCCATTTCAAAGCAACAGATCATTTAGTTAAGCAAGTGTTTCTCAAAACATCCATCCATCTTGATCATGATCAATTGTTTAAAACCAGAATGAGAGATTAGTGGATAGAACAAGACACACACAACATTAAGGTTCACTTCACTTTCCTTCTCTGTCCAGTGCAAGAAAAGAGGCTGAATGAGGTAACATACAGACCACATAGCTGCACTGAATAAAAGGGATTTATGGCACTTGATGATTCAGCTCTTACAGAGCTCAGCTTAACAGAGACCCTTTCATTCAGTGTACTCCACACCACTGCAGTGGAATAGACAACAGTATTTTGGGAGTCTAATGGCTGCCCCAAGGTCTGCATGCCACCCTTTGGTCAGCACCTCCCAGCATCACTTCCCTGGTCTCCAAATGGGAGAAGGATTTACTTGAATCATTTCTGCAGGAGCCCATCCACTATGAGCAGGCAAGCTCAGCTGTGCTTCAGGACAGGGACTGACTGGTGGAGTGCCCAGAAAAAGGAGAGCAATGCCTGTTTCACGCAGGCAGCTGGCACACTAGGGTCTCCCAACAGCCATGCTCCGAACCAGCCTGCTCTTGCCTGAGCAAGCAGAGGCAGAAAGACAATTGAGAACAAGCACTAGAGTGAGGAAATGCCCTCAGAGCCTCCCATAAACACGCTGCCCTGATTAAATAGGGCTTTCCCAGGGCTTCCCTGGGCCACAACCACAAGCTCCATCCTCCTGCTCTCTGCAGTCTGCCAGGGCTACCCCAGCCACTACAGCAGCGATCAAGCTAAAACAGCTGGGGCTTATACTCATGCAAAATGCCTACTTTTGGACTTTGCAGAGGAGGAATCATAAGAGCAGGAATTTTTCTAATACAAATCCTGAGGGATGAAACATCCCCAGAAATAAACAAAAAAAATTACTCAACAGTTTGGTGACCAGACAAATGCACTGTACACTGATACCAGATTTCTGTGGTTCCTGTAGGAATTAGGGTGCCTGAAAATCTTACTCAGTGAGTAATTCCCAATGCACAAACAGCAAAGATGACAAATATTTGCTGTGTAAAGATAGGTCTCAAGCTTTCCTTTGCAGAATAAATTGTGAACTTAAGCCAAAAATCAGGCTATTAATCAACCATGTGATTGTACATTAATCATGCACAGCTACTGTAACTGCATGGGAGGAGAGCCGCTATTCACCTACCTGGCTTATTTTGGGGGGATAAGGAATATGTGTGGGAGGTGAGCATCACCATGAAACACAAAAGGATTACACTGTGAAGCAAAGCAGCTCAGTTAATAGCAACTTCTCCTCTTAGACCTGTAACTAAACAGGTCTCCTAAGTAAAAAAGAGTAAAAACCATAGATATTGCAGAAAGAGGGGGGAAATGAACACCACAAGTACCAATAAACAACATGGAATTCAAACGGTTAATAATACAGTTCTTCTTAATTTAGTGAGGCACTTAATGTACAAAGAGAAAGACGCTAAAATAACCAGATTAGTCTTCTGCATGTTTTAGTGAGCTAACTCTGCAACTGGGCTGACTTATGAAAACAACAATCACACTCACAAGGATTTGGCAGTATTTCAGACTCAACCTATAGACTGAAGACTGAGCTGTGCTGTACGTATCTACTGGCTTCACACAAAAACACAGGCCACCATAGGTACCAGGGAATTCAGAGCAGAGATGACCATCTTTTTGAGGAGGAATAATACGCTGCTTTTCTTCCTCTCAACTGGTACTGCAGGGCTGGCAAGTACTGCAGCTTGGGAAAGGGCTCTGTTGAAGCACGGCAGAGGAGGTTGTCAGCAGCCACTGATGATGGATGTGAAGGAAGAACAGCAAGCTGGCAGCATCCCTACCTCCCCAAGATACCCAAGCACTGACTGCACAGAGAGGACTGCTTATGGAACAAGAGGTGCTTGAGGAAAAAGGAAGATGGAGCTAGAAAAGGGCTGGGTGAGGACTCACTAGCCACAAGCCTGGGGATAGAGTGCACAGAGGTGCCGGGCAGGCAGGGCCAGCATCTAAGAGAGTTCTGCCAACAGTACATCAGCCTAAAGAGGAGCTCCGAAGCCACCTGACAAAAGGTGGTGTCATGCTAATACCAAAGTAAAAGAAGGGGTAGGGAGTGAATATCAAAAGAAAAAATAGTGGAATGAAACTTCAAGAGGTAAAAAATGAAAAAGCAAGAGGTAACAGCAAAAATAGCTGTCTGGAGAGACCTGGGATGAGAGAGGAAACACAGCAGCCAGTTAAGACATGTGTCAAAGACAGTGGATTTAAGGCTGGCTTTTTGCAACAACAGGAGTACAAGGTAGAGCTGTGCAGCTCAGTTTCACATTAAAGCCAGAGGTGGAAGAGGAGATCCTTTCAAGCCATTGTCTGATGGTTTATTCCGTTCTGCCTCACTCGTGGACTGAAGGCAGCGTGGAGCATCTGCTGTGCAGAAGCCATCAACCTGGCATGGAGCTTAAGTGCGCCACTGAGCTGAGAGCACATCCCAGCACTGACACCATGCTGGTCCACCTTACACCTGCACTAGGGTTCTACCACATGCAGACCCAAAACTGGCTCCTCCTCAGCATCAGCTCCCTGTTACCATGTTCAGTATGTGAGTTCAGATCTACTCTGTTATAATATACAAATACTAATAGTAATACTATAGTACTATAATAATAATATTACAGTACTATACTAATACCAGTATTATTAGGCAGGTGTTATCCTCACACATCTGCACCTTCTGGATACTGTGACATTGCACGGCAAGGAGCTTCACAGGTCTGCAGGGCCCTTTTGGGCCTTTACTCCTGCTTCTGGTACTGTAAAATTGTTTATTTTGAGATTTTACTTGGAACAAGAGCTGAATTACCTTCCCTACCCCACAGGATGGTGTGCATGCCTGCTGCTCCCCAAAGCCTGGACAGGTGGTGGAGCCCAAGTTTACATCGTTTTAGAGGATTTCAGCTGGCTAAGGCTTGCTTTGAATCTGTCTGCTCAAAGCAAGGATTACAGGACCTTAGCTTTGGTCAAGCCCACTTTCCTCCCATTTATCTGAACATGCTGGCTTCAAAACAATTCCCTACAAACAAGGCCTGTGGACCTTCTTTTACACTAATGGTCACAGGCATGCCCACAGTCCTCCCCAGCGATGCCCATCACACCTGGGAGGAAGCCCACAGCTCTGCAGAGAGATCTAGGAGGTAGCTCTGATCTCATCACTCCATCAATGGATCTTCTCAAGCACACGCAGCTGGGCTGCAGCACCAGACACAGCTCTGCAGCCAGCACACACAAACAAGTGTCCCCAGACAACAGCTCTAACAGCCATTCCAACAATGATCCAAAAACTCTGCAGGGAGGTTTAGGGCTTGTTGCAGGTCCAGGAGAGGTCTGAGACCTGGGTACAAGTACCTGAAACAGCAGAGCTTATGCCAAGAGCTATGTGCTCCACAACTCAAACACCAAGCCCAGAGCTGCCTTTGACTAGATACTACGTCAGGATCTGTTTCAAAGAAGGATGATCTAATCCCGCAGAGGTTTTAAGTGGGTTCCTCCTTGTTGCTCACCACTCTTGAGAAAGACTTCAAGGCAGAATTACTCTCAAACATGGGAATTCTACTTCTTCCATTGTCTCAAACACCCTCCCTGTAACCTCTGTAATACACAAACCATGCATTAATGGAGTAAGCTGGTGTTAAATACTTCCAGGGTGAGCAGGACCCCGCACATCACTCCCCTGGGCAGGTAGCATGCTCACCTTGGAGCCCTGCAGAAGCATAAGGTGTGATTAGCATTTCCAGCCAGGAGCTCACTCTGTAGAGCACAGCATAAGCAAACTGATTCTAAACTGCAGCAGTGGGAGAAGCACTGAAGAGAAGGAACAAAGCAAAAGAGAATGCGAAAACAAGTAAGCCTGTGCAAAAGGACAAAAGAGGGAACCAGTGCACAGGGACAGGGAGAGGATGCAAGAGAGACAAGATACATGAGGTTAAACTACTGTGCCAATGGGGAGCTTGCAGGTTGCTAGGCTTCCAAGTACACTGTGCCTGTGCACAGATGCTATTTATGGGAACATACCAGAATCAATAGGCAGAAGATTTTTATTCAACATCCTTATTAATGACCTGAAACAAAGGCAAACAGCATATTAATTACAACTGCAGATGATGCTACATTTCGAGTAGCAGTGAGAGAGCTGAGAAACGCAAAAGGATTCATGCAAAACCAGGCTCAAAATAAAGATCTGTCTAGACAAAATAAGCAAAATAATGTAGTTCAGGGGGTGAGAACTGCAGACAGGGATCCGCAACAAGGACGAGATGCCTGGGGAAACAGCAGCTTGCAAGGAGGATCAGCAACAGCTCATAAAATATTCTTAGTGTGCAACATGATAAGGCAACAAGACATCAGTATGATTCTGAACAGCAGGCACACAGGTATCATCTCACTGCCAGACAGAAGCAATGAAAACCATACCAGGCAAATTTGTTAAAAATGGATGGGATGGGAGATCAACAGCATAAAACATTGGAGCCATCTTTTTCAGGGCAGCTCTTTATCCCCAAGGCTGGGCTTCCACAAAACCTTTATGATGCCCAGCGACAAACTCTCCTGAAAACCTGAGTATCCTGAGGACCGACCTCTTATGAAGGAGAAGATATTGCCACAGTCTGTGGCTACTTCACAGGCCTCAGGAAACCATTCTCTGCTCTAAGTGGTTATTTAAATTGGAGCAGATCTCTCCTGCCAAAAAATTCAGCTTGGTTGTAGGATGAATATAAAAATTAGAATCTCCTCCATTTCTGAAGCCTGGACTGATTAGAAACATGGTATGTATTTACTGGTTGTGAATCCAGCTGATTCCAGGTTACTTTTGACTTTTACGTGTGCATAAAAAAGCCCCACACAAATCGACTAAACCAAGAAGCCCAGCAAGCACTGGGCTCACTCTGCCATCTGAACAGACAATGCTGGCTCCTGAAACAGATGAGATGACTGGACATCCTTCTTAGGCACGGATTACAAGGAGACACTGTACTGGGTGAGAACTATCTGCATGATACTAATGCCAAACATAACCTAGTTCCAATGAGCAAACTGCACTTATCTCTGAGGGACAAAACACCAGACATAAATCCAGTAGTGGTGAAACCAGATCAATGGCACATTCACAGTGGTGCTACTGTCAACATATAAAACATCTTTAAAATACAGAATAATGACACAAGACAGTTCTCATGGGGCAGTGACCCACACTGCCTGGCACCAACCAGTGCCTGCAATCCCTGCCTGCACAGGGGCTGTGAGCAGAGGAGGGAACACAGGGCAGCAACAGGGAAGGGAATCGGTCCTTGCCAGTCCCATTGCTGACTTCTCCCTCACATGTGGCTAAAAACCTTACAGTCCCTTGCAGAAGTAAGGGACCTGGATACTACATTCAACCAGAGCAAGGTGACTGCTTTGAACCTAAAACAAGTGTGCAGAGCCGTCCTCCTTGCAGCTTGGTTTAGGCAAGTTGTATGAAACAGATGCCACCACAACCCCATTTTCCAGAGACACTTTGGGGCTAGGCAAGTTTTGTGAACATTTGAGCTTTTTCACATGTGGCAAAATGCAACAAATGCTTTTCTGAACCTGATGCAGCAAATCACTGACTCGGTTTTAAGTCAAGTGATTACAAATCTGAGGTCAGCCAGCATAGGGATGTACTACAAGTGCCAGGAACTCCCAGACTACCTCTGTCTCACCAGGACCAGCATGGCAGGGAAAGAGCTGGCCACTCGGAACAAGACAGACTGCATACCTTACAAGATGAGAACAGTGGCTCACCTAGCCCAGTACGCTTTGCCAAGGGGGGTACAAGGAGTTGCTATCCAGAGGACACAAAATAAAAAAAGAAATAAATAAAAAAGGGGGAAAAGACCACACAGGCCAGATACTGCTGCAGGAACAGTACCTGCACACTGGTAGACTTCAAGATGTGGCATTTTACACAGAGTATGTAGAAAGTAATTACCAAGGCTGGAGGCTGCCCCAGAGCTGTTACCACACTCGCTTTTACCAGGAGGATGACAGATCTTGGATCAAGACAGCCTTCAAGGGTCAGGGCCTTCGTTTTATGTCTTGTTCTGAGGATATCAGCCCCATTTACTCCTGTGCTGGTACAGCACCCAGTGCACACAGCTTGCAAAAAGCTGTACAAACACTGCTCTCTGCTAGGACGGGCCCCTGTCATTGACAGATACAGCCCTAACATAGATTTTGGCAGCTGCTGTTCCCATGGCCTCGAGAGAGCAGGTAGGGGACCCCAGCTGGGACCATCAGATCCCTCTTCAGATTGCTGAGCACTTACTCTGTCTGTCCATGGTATCCTTCCCAGCGGGGGCTACAGCAGATGGAAAGATCACAAGCCAGCAAAGAAAGACAGGAGCACCAACAATGAAACGTGAACCAGATAAACACCCAGCATGCCCACTGTGGAGACAAACAGGATAGGAGAAATCTGCATACTCCAGCTATGTACAACACGCTGTTTGAACCTCCTGCCAAGGATCATCTGGTTTCTGGCTGTGGTTGCCTTTCTCCTAAGCATTATGTTGCAGCCTCCTCCTGCCCAGCCCCCTGATGTAAAGCACCACTCACAACCAACCTACAGCATTATTTTGTATCTGCTAAGGGAGCTGTTCTTTGAGTGGTGTTTATGGCTTTCAGTTGCTATCATGGAATAACATTAGCTCTCCTACTGCCATCCTTTGAGTACAGCTTCAGAACCACAGAGCACCCTGTTCTGCTGGAGGTCTCACTGCCGGGTGATGACATTCTGTTTAGCCTACAAGATCTGATGGGCTCCCAGCCCCAGGTGGGAGTGCTTGAAATTATACTCAGCAAAGGCTCATAGGTTTTTGCACACAGTGCCTCTAGCAGTTCACGCAGCAGGTGGCAAGATCCAGTGGGTACAGGAGGGAGTATTTCTTAAGACAATGTGAATTCTAGTGACACTCATGGCCGAGAAAGCACATCTTCTGCTTGTGGAAGTAAACAAACACAAGGGCTGTGCTTCACCTGTAGACAGCTGTTACCTCTTCAACAGTAGGGAAGATAAAAATAACTGACTTTGAAAAGACTGTTGCAAGATGAAGACATCCTGTGCCATGACACCATTTGGTGCAAATACTCTCTCCACAGCTGGAGTAGACGGCAAAGTCTCAGGAAAACCTCCACGTGACAAAGCCTGGCAAGAAATTTTCATCTTTGTTTTTTTCCACCCCTGTATATAAAAGGATGACTTGTTTGTATAGATAACTACTTGAGGATTACAAATAACAGGGATGGACATGTAGCATTTGTCCATTTCCACACCAGCATTCTACCTCTGCTTATTCAGCCAGACCAAAATGACTTGCTAGGGAATGTTAACAACTGAATACATAAAATTTGAGGTCTTTCATAAGGCTACAAGAACAGCACGAGAAATACAAACAGCAAGCTGCTCAAGCACAACGTGAACATCACAAAGCTGACTGATTGCCATAAATACGCAACACTTCTGTACCTTATAGTGAGCATTTTTTCCTTTCTAAAAATCAAATTACAGCTGCGTCCCCTGCACCTGCCTTCTCTTCCTCGCTTGCAGGTTTTTGCTGCTATTCAGTGGCAGGTTTAGGACTAATGAACCACATCAGCTAACCCAGCCAAACCAGTGAAAGCACTTCCACTAGTGTTGTGCCATCCACTTCAGTAGCTGCACCACGCTTGGCCTCTTCCAAACACTTCAGAGACCCTCTGTTTCACTACACATACAAACAGCAGAAGATCCTTTCCCAATTTAACACAAAGGCTCAGGCCAGAAATGCAGACAACAATTTCATGGTGCCTGGTAACACAATGCTTTTTTCTGCTATCATTAACCAAGTAATACAAATTTTGGGATATATTTTCTTAAAATGCCGTATCTGCCCTCAGAAATGAAAGCTTTCCTACGCCAAATTAAACCAACACTTGGTCTATCCAAACACCTAACTTAGAAATGCCAGCTGATGTCATGCATTGTACTAGTGAGAGGGCCAGGTCCAACATGCATTATTAGGTCTACACTAGATATCAAGTCTCCAGTACAGATCTCTGCCACCCTCCAAGACAACCTTGGAGAGCTCTTCCTCCATAGCAGAGAGCTGCGAGGAGCAGTAACACGGCACTTAATCCACATCATCCTACCAAAAAAGCCTCATTTCCTGACCTGGAACTATATTTGCTAGAGAGGGAGAATTTTTCCACCTCAGTCCCTAAATTGCTGCCAAGAAGAAATGCTGAATTAGTGCTCTGGCTCTGGGAAAGAAACACTTCTCTGATAGCAGACTGAGTCGATTGGCCAACCCACTGCTCGCTGAGCCCTGTAACTATCAAAGGCTGGCATCAAAAGCACCTTGGGCTGGATTCAAACTAGCAACAGAGAGATAAAAAGCACCAACATGCAGCAGCACCAGTTCCCTGAGTCCCCTACCATGCAGTGCATGCCAGCTCTCATGGGGAGCTGTGCATTCCTGTGCAGACCAAATGTGTGAAAACTCAGGCCAGAAGCAGGTTCATCTATAATTAGATGTACTTATTCTCTGAGCTACTCTAAATTGAACCAAGAGAGAAAGAGATAAAAGGAAGCACATCAAAGACTGAGGGAAAGCAGAGCTTTAGAGCCACAGAGGAGTTCCGATGAGGGCCTTCTCCTGCCCCTCTGTATCCCAGTGGAGGAACTCCAGAAGAAGCCATCTGTTGCATCCTCTTGACCCTGCCACCACCAGCTCATGAAATCCAGGCCATCTCTGCTTGGATACATATGCCTGTTGTGCGTTTTCAGGAACATTCCCCAGAGACAGCCCTTTTGGCTGAGTACACAAAAGACTTTATTCCGGTTGGAATAGCAGAAACGTTCACATTGACAAATGCAGCCAATGTGACACAAATAAAGCCAATAAAGCAATGGAAACCATGGCTGACAGCAAGTATTCCATCTAATCCTAAAATTCCCCTAGGAAGAAAACACAGATTCCCTGAACTCCCCAGCAACTGAAGATTGCCTTAAGACGCTGAGCAGTTTATATATATTTTTAGATCAAAAGAGGAGGCTGGAAGATGCTCTGGTTTCTCTGAAATTTTTGATGATACTTATGTGTAGTCTCTCTCAGCTCATTTGAGTCCTGCGTCATCACTAAACCATGGGCAGATTTTACTTCTCTCCCAGTGACCTCACTGCTGTCCTCAATCTGGCTAGGGCTCTGGTGGTTTTAAAATGCTCTATAAATGCCAAGGAAGAATTAATGCCAATTTTGTCTCTTTTTTTCAAGGACGGAGCAAAGAAATAGTGCCATTAGCACAGCACTCAAGAGCCCTGCGTTCAGCACACAGCTCTGCCTCAAGGAAGAAGGATTAGATATTTAGCACTCCTGCCCATCACTGGCCAAAGCTAGGTGATGGCAGAGGAATGGCTTCTTCCTATTGCTCACACTGTGCGTGCTGTCAAGACCACTCAAAGCAGAGTCAGGGAACAGCAGCTTCCGGCCTATTAGAAACAAAGATGAGGCGTGCTACATACTCGTGATTTGGGCAAACTGAAAGCTTCCACCTTTTACAATTTCTAGGCATGGCTTTATCAGGGAGCGATCCCCTTCCGAACTGCCAGGCCTCCAGGCACAATTCCCTGGGGAGGCAGCAGCACCTTTGTCCCAGCTCCCTGTTTACAAGATTCATTGCACAGAAGAGAGCCTGCTCCAACCTCCTAGGCCAGCCAGTGGCTGCTGAAGCAGAGCTCTGCTGGTTTTGACTTCTCAAGACTTCAGACTCTGGATGATGTAGCTGCTCATCTGTATCACTACATCTTCTCCAGTTGCTTTGTGCCTGCTTCACTTGTATGCTGACAACTCCTAAGCCTTTTCCTCCACTTCCCAAAAGCAACCAGAGCTCATATAAAAACCTGTTGCAAAAAAATGGCCTCTCCCATTTGAGCCTCAGAGCTGAGCTGCAAGTGCTACACCCCATAAAAATCAGAAGGCACAAGCGTCTTGCATCCAACAGAGCATGTAGCAGGCAGGTCAGTTACCCAGGGCCACCGGGTTAGAGGACAGTGCCAGACGAATGGCTGATCCCTGTGTCCCTCCAGCCCAGTTCTGGTCCTGCAGTGAGCTCTAGCACAGGGAGAAGGCCCACACACCGAGTCTCTACCTTCACCTACTCAGCAAGATGTTTTTCATGTCATCCACTTCCCCACCACCACCTGTGTATACATTACATCTACCTGCTGAACAGTAGCCAGGCAGTTTTCAGCCAACTCAAGCACACGAGTCTATCCCTCTGCATCAAAGGCAGGAGCCAAATGCAGCAGAAAACAAGGAGAGCCTTGCTAAGGCTCCTGCTAGGAGGTCTGACTGCACTTGCATTTCTGCCTCACTGCAGCTGAGTCCAACCGACTACAGCAAGGGAGGGAAGGAGCAGCTAAGAGTGAAAATTGCCATCTATGACCACCGTTACCGCTGATTGCTTCAGCTGACCATAAAGGTCCTATTTTCCACACCAACAGCCAAATGTATTCTGGAAATGAGTTATAACCTCATGGTTAACTTCTGGCCAAAAGAATTATTAAAAGGCAAACCCCTTTCTTATACCCTCAATCCCCCACAAAATATGGAGTTTCTGACATTTTCAGACATGCTGCCATTTCCAATGTACCTGCTGTTACCCAACACCCATACATTTCCCTTCTCTAGTGCCATAGGAATGGCCGGCCTTGCCTGAATGATCACCCAAAGGGAGCAACAGGTACCAAGCAGGAGCTCAGGACTTCTCTCCCTCCACCCCACATACTGCCAGAGCTCAGATAACACATTTCCAGTCTTTCCCATCAGGATCTGCTTTTGCTGCTCAGCCCAAGCACTTTGCTACATGAGCTGCATCCTTTTGCATCAACTCCTCCCACTCCGTTTATAAAGAACATGCAGTAAGCCTCACAAACACCTTGTCTCACCCTGGCTACCAGCTTCTCTCCAACCTCTTGCATGTCCAGGAGGACACAGGGAGCTTGTCTGTACACCTCAGCCCTGGACTGCAGCAACTACTGGTTAGAGCAGCACAAACCCTTTCCAGGTGCCTTCTCCCTTGCTTCTGAAACACCACCTAAGGTCTGAGCAGAAGCCCCTTCACAGATCCAGCTGTGTGGGCATGATAGGAATCATCCTGTGAACTACTCCAGATGCAAAAGTCAGGGTAGGAGCAGCCAAACTGCAACCCATTCCACTAACGGCAGGATCTCATGGGCACAGAAGGCATTACAGTGAAGCCTAGTTGGGGAAGATATGAAACACTCAAAAATACAAACTCAGACAAAGAACAGAGTCCAATCAAGAAGAGTTCCTCCATTTGCCAAGGCCAGGTTATTTTATTCTGAGCCACTCAGAACATCATCAGCGAAGCCAGTGGCCAAAAATGGGTTGAGAAAGATTCTAATTTCAGACTCCCTGCAGAAATCCCCATCCTCCCGGTGCTGAGGTCCCTGCACAAGAACGATGGCATGCAGGATTCCTGATGCCAGCATGACAAACAACCCTCCCCTTTTTTTCATACCAGCCTTGCTTTACTTAGCACAGTAATTGTTAACGCTGCAGCGATCTGGTGGGGCAGCACATTTTATTGTTAGCCTAGATGGTAAAAATAAAATCTGATTGCAACAAATCGCTTGGCTTCAATTATAACATCAATGTTAATTACAAGTGCAACTGTAATTGCAGGGAGGGAAGGCAAAGCGGCAGCATGGAGGATGCATAAATTCTGGTTGGCAAGCCGACATTTTCCAGCCCAGCCCAGCCCTCCCAAGGGAGAAGGCTTCTGCCTCCTCGACAGCAGTTGCAGCAATCCCAGACAAGTAGGTCTGAATGGCTCCCACTGTTTTGCCTGTTGGCATCTCCTGGAGAAGAAGCACCTGATCTTCTCCCAGCCCCTTGAGACTTTCTCCGATGCCGACACAATTCTGACCAATGCATTCTCTCTACTTGAAGAGACTCGTTCATGGAAACTCCTCAGAGCTATCCCCACCTCCACTTCCTTTGTCTTTTGTAGCCAAAGACAACAAGCTAGAGCCACAAATCTCTGTTGCCTCCCCAGAGCCTGCCTGGGGAGTTAGCGGGCTAGGGCTGGAAGAGGCATCTCGCACTTCTGCAGCCCTTGGCTGGGCTTCTGTATATGATGCATGCTGGGGATACCAACAAACCTTCCTTCACGGGGCTGCTTCAGAGGGGTGCTTCTCCCAACCCCTCAACGCCAGGGAGCAGCCTGCTGTCCGGTTCAGCAGGTACAGAGGCAGGGATTATTACCTTTACTGGATCCAGCTCTCACCTCTGACCGCATCACACAGGTCAAAGGGAAAATGTATTTGAGGTTCTTCTGGTTTGCCTGGAGCATGACTCAGAGCAGCCAAGGGCCCAGCAGTGCCTTGTGCCAGGTGAATATCCCGCTGTCTGAACACCAACAGCTTCACTACTCACCCATTCAGGCTGCCCAGCTACAGGAACCCCTCAGGATTGCCTTGAACCCACCTTCTGAGAACAACAGGACCAAAGGGCTATCACATACATCCGTGGCAAGCTCTGTGCCCACAGAGATTTTTTTTCCCCATTTCTTTATCATGTTCACAGTGACCATGTGACATACAGCATAGAAAACAGAGGGAAACAAAACAGAGCACCACCAACGCACTGGCGATGAAATTAAGATGGGGAACAAAAATACATACTTAAAGCTGAACATCATGAACTTCACAGACAAGACCTTAAGGAATCACCTCCAGCAATAGTTAAAACAAGAACACTGGGGAAAGGAAAACATCTGGTGGGTGTGAGTGTTCTCTACAGTACAGCATCTAAGAGTGGGATCTGGAACGGGCCCAGGACCACTCTCATGTCTTGTGCATTGCTAGGTGCAGGGCATGTTCTGCTCTGCAGTGGACACATTGCCCAGACTGTTCCCAGATGCAAAAGCCTAGGGAACAGCCTGTTACAGCCACCCCCAGGACACTTGTCACTTCTAAGGAGAAAAGTACCATTTGGGAAAAGACACTGTTCCTGTCAAGAGATGATGGAAGTTCAGCTCTTGATGCTGGGGGGGGGGAGGAACAACCAAGAACTTGATTAAGAGAGACAGCTGTAAAACCATGTTTTCCAACAGGCTAGGGGAGGAAAAGGCAGTCCAAACTAGCTCTGGAGATAAGCAGGACTATTCCCCAGTGCTGGTATACATCTCATATATATATATATGTAGGGATGGATGCAACTCCTATTCTGAAGGTCCACCTCTTCTCAGCGCATCTAGTGGACCAGCTGCTGTCAGGAACTGCTGAAAGCACTGGAGAGCTAGGGGCTGACAAAAAACAAGGCTGGCCTACTGTATGCCAAAGAAACCTCCCAGCCCTGCTCACTGCCGGCACTGCTCTGTGAGCCAGCAGACAGATCCCTCCTGGGAGTAAGGTGAGGTAAGGTCCTCCTGTTCACTGAGCCTCTCCCACCAAGGTGGTCACAGGCACCTCTGCAGCGGTATCTCAGAGGAAATGCATTTGCTATATGTTTCCAGACCCAAACCCTTGCCTACAGAATGACCTGTGCATAACGATTTTGCAGGGCCTGGGGGATGCTCCTGCCACAGCAGCAGCAGGAAGAGTAACAGTAATAGAATTTTTAATCAAAGGCCTCCATTTCAGATCTGTGAAACAATATTTCCACTCTCCTTCATCTACAGAGATGCTGAGTGGAACTTCCCTGGAGCTAGGATGTTTTCGTTTACAGCCACCTGTGCAGAGTTCCTAATTCTGAACAAAGAAATGGGTTAATGACTAAACCCAGTTAATAACCAAACAGCCTGTAGGTGGCACTCCAGAATACACAAGAAATGTGCAAGACCAGTAGACTTTCTATGATTCCATGAACTTGCATCTGCAGTGCACAACAGCAACATGTGCCTCTTTACATACCAGAAGGGCTGAGAAAGAGGTGATGATCTCCGTGGCACCCTCCAGGCACCACAGTAACCCGAAGTGCTAAAACCACAATTGCTTTAATCTCTCCAGGACCCATCCAGGCAGCAGGATTGGATCCAGACCGGTGCCTGAGAGCAGCTTGCGCTTTGGCAGGGGTGCAGTTGGGCAGCACCACCGCTCCGTCTGCGATCTCAGCTCAAGCACAGGGGAAAGCTGCGGGTAAGCATGGCACAGGGCCCACCGCAGCGGAACATGATCAATCTGGCATTGTCAAGAGCACTAAAGCGTCTCCTAAATGATGCTAAAACAACAGAAACAAGCCTCCCCTCCCACATGAGCACCATTAGAGCAAGGCCATCCATCCTCCTCTCCTATCCCAGACTCTGGCAAGGTGCACCCATGTGCGAACCAACATCCACTCAGCTATCAGGCAGCTCTGCAAGACACGTCTGAATGATGCAAGGTTTCTGGATGGCCATGCCTAAGCCGGTGTTTGAAGTTGCTAATACTAGTAATGCTCAACAACCTAAAAGGAAAGGTTTTCAAGCATGTAAACAGCTTAATCTTTTGTGGGTTTTTCATATTTCCTATAATGCACTTAACTACTCCCACTGCTTCCTCACAAGCCCCCTGTGAAGGCTAAAAAGCAGCTTTTTCCAGGAAAATCTGAGGCCCTTACACATCATGTAATCCCCCAGAGTGGAGTCTTTAAGACAAAGAAGCTATCATGAGCCCATCAACAGAAACTGTTAGCAGCAGAACCATTGAGCCCCACAGTGAAACATGCTGGTAATTTTCTCTGTACAAGGTTCTCAGAGGTTTTTCTGCTTTGCTTTCCTAACCCAAACAGACAACCTCGCTGGGACTCTAAGAGGATGGAGCTGGATGGAACAAAGAGGAACCTGGTCAAAAAGCATAATTTAATGGTACATTACAAACTTAGGGGAAAAGCTGTGCACAGCTTCCTAACAAGTGGCCTGTGGAAGGAGGTTCAGCATGTCTAGTCCAAAAGAGGCCACTGGCAAACCACAGCCACATCCACAGCCCCAGCTGGCCACAAGGACCCCTGTGCACAAGTTCATTCCTGGGGAAGCTGCAAGATGACCCATCATTTCACCCCAGATTTCTGGCCCCACTGACAGTGAGCTGCTCCCACCTTGCTTCAGGTCCTGATGTGAGTCTGCCAGGAATGGTCATCCCTCCCCTTCATACCTCTCTACAGTGGGTGCTAAGCACCAGGAGCCCAAAGCCCTGCACAAGCAAATGAACACAGAGACACAAAGGGGAAGGTCCATCCATGTGCCATCTCCCTGCGGCTGCATCATGCCTGGGCTTTGCAGAATGGCTGGTTAACAAGGTACATTTCCTCAACAGCTCCCACCCCTTTCCAAGCCTGGAAACCCAGAGCGCAGGGATTCCCCCAAGCAGCAGCTGTCACCTATGAAACAGCACAGACACAGACAGCAACACGCTAAGAGGAAGGAAGGACCAGTTAACATAAGCCTGGCTCCACATCAGGAAGGAAAGAGGAAAGCAACAGGCTCTTCTTCACACGCCACTGTCCCCAACCACATCAGGTTGGTAAAGAGAGAGTGGGCACAGTCAGGCTGGCAGAACAGGGGACACTACAAATGCACAGTGCCAGTGGGATTTGCCAGGATGGCTACATGGCTGTCCCATGGCACAGCCCAGAGCTGTTTGATGCCTTGCACATATAATCTGCTGCCCCTTGGGTCAAAGCAGTTCCCAGCTTATGGAAAATTTTGACATGAATAATTTTATTTGTTTTGTTCAGCTTGGACTGAAACCAACTTCCAGAGGTGCTGTGAAGGCCCTAAAAGCCTATGTTTTAATCAGTCCATCTGTACATTCCTTGAAAGACAATTCCCAGTACCCTCTGGGTGAGGCAGCTGCACAACCCAGAACACGGTTTGGGATCCCTTGTGCAACCCTGGCTCCATGTGGGGTGCAGGAAGTTTTAACACAGGCCTCAAAGCAGTAGTGTGGGAGACTATGGGAAGAGGGGAAAACAGCTAATTCTGAGTAAACAGCCAGCCAAGCCTTTGCTTGGCAGCATTCTTTCATTGTCTATTATATACAGCTGGATGAATGTCAATAAATTACCAATGGAAATGAGCCCTGCTGAGCAGGCAGTTTGGCTTGAACAGCTGTTTTCTAGGTGGCACAGTGGCATTTCAGCTCCACCTAGCAAGCAGTGGTGAACTGGGGATTACCAACTGCCATCAGGGATGGGAAGAAGGAAAGTAAACCTTGCACAGAGAAGCACCAGGTCTACGCGAGTCCCACAGCTGAGAACTCACAAAGACTTAGATGCCTCAGGGGAGGAGAAAGTAAAAAGCCAAACAGGCAATGGTGAGTCACGGGAAGCTGCATCCCTAAGGTCATACGGAGCACTCTCTGCACACTTGTTCCTGCAGCTTACCCATGGAGGAGCAGGGGTGGGGAGCACTGGACAGAGCAAAGCAAGGGCTTGCCCAAGATCACTGGGAAGCTCCCATCACAAGTCCCAGGCAAGCTTGGGAAGAAAAAGAAAACTGTGGACAGATGAAACCAGGGTTGCAGCTCTTCCATCTACACCCTTCAGCATACGCTCATCTGTGCGCTTACCTGATACTCCAGCCTTACCCAGCCTCTCCATGCCCTGCTCCCAAGTCTGGCTCGCAGCCTCACAGCCGGTGTGCACAGGGAAGGAGATGTTCAGAACTGGGACACATGTGATTGACACTTCTTCCTTCTGACACATTGCTGGTTGGCTCCTTCCAGAGTGCAGTGAGGTGGATTTAACTTAAAACCCAGCAACCCTGGTTTTGTCTATTCTGCAAGAGTCCCTCAGAGTGACCTTGGACATAGGTCTACAGTGTGACAGCAAGCTACTTTTGTCTGACATGTTCACCTTGACCTGGGACAGAGACAGACCTCACAGCATCCAGCTAAAAGAGGGGAACACAGTGTCCTGCAGGCTGGAGGCAGTGCACTCCCTCCCTGCTGCAGAGCCCCTATAAAAACCACCCATCAAACCCCCGTAAAAACTTTGTGGTCTGCTTGAGGGTGGCTGTTAAAAATAATGATGTTGAGAAATGGGAGGCTCTCACTTTCAGAAAGAAAGGCATTAAGTTGCAAAGTCGTTGAGACCTGTTTATTATTTAGCATCTGTTTAACTTCAACTAGGAAAAAATACCTTGGAGGACGGAGGGCTGAACTGGTAATACAATCCTTAAGCTCCAGCCTGAGAGAGTCTTGTAATTAAGACACAGTGAAATCAGAGATTATTTCAACTTGTCTTCTTGGAAAGGCAAACACAGATAAAAAGCAAGCTCACCTCCCCACACACTATGGGTCCTGAAAGGCTGAAAGCAGACCACAGGCTGTGTGTTCTAGCCACTCAGCTCCCGCAGGCTCTCCTGGTCTCCCTAGCCATCAAGCTACAGCCAAGGTAAACAATGAAATCAGCCTGAACACAACCAGGAATAGGGAGGGGAGAGGCATAGTATTCACAGAGGGAAACTAAAGCAAACCACAGCCAAACACCACCCCCCTGCCCCCCAGTCTTTTCTGGTTGTGACTGAGCCAGGTAACAGTACAAACCAGGCCACCAGCCAAAACCCAGGTCCCTACCAGGGACCCAGAAACAGTTTCCCAATTAAGAACTTGTCAGAGGATGGCAATTGACAGAAGGGTTCAGTTTCCAGCTGCAAACAGCAATGGTGGCTGTGCCTAAGGGTTTAAGACAGAGCATCAAAAGCTGAACCAGTGAAAAAGATTAAGGAACTCCTCAAACAGAAGAAATAAACCTGATTTCTATTGCATTTGGCTGGGGCTTTTTGATTTTTATGTCAATACTACTTGATGGCAGCTTAACAACTCAAATTCCCTGTCTGTGCGCTCCCTGCAGCAGAGACCCTTCTTTCCTCAATTTGCATAGAACAGTCCCAGACCATTACATTCTCCATGCACTCAAAAGCTCTCCAAAGTCGTCTTTCAGCCAAGGAATTTCACCAGACGGAAGTAATATTTAATCTGTTATCCTCTTGGCCACCCTCATGCACACGACCCAATAAGCAGTTCTGCCCAGTGGAGGATGATGCTGACATCCATCATCTATTAGCCTGACAAACCCTGAGGAACCTTGCATGGTACTGCAGTGTAACTCTTCTCTCAGCATCATTCTTCTGGGAAGAAAGGAGGACCTCACTGTAGGATGGAAGTAAAGACGCTGTACTTCACATTCTCTTCTCCAGACCAAATCCTCAGCTAGCAGGAAGAGCACAGCAAGCTGCCTCACCTCAAGCTAGCCTTATTTTCTCCTTACCACTGTGTTGCGGAAGAAAATACGTGGCCTTTTAAATCTTACCCAATGAGATGTATTCCTCACCTTTCCCAAGACACAGAAGGATAGGGTGATTTTCTGCTCGCAACTAGAGCAGAGAGATGTGGGTGTTCATCAAGTAACAAGAAGCAGCAAATGGAAGACAAACGCCGTTCTCTGTCAGACGTTAAACCTAAATATCAGCTGCTTGTCTCCTTTTAGTTAAAAAGCACGAAACGACATCCCACTGACCACCAGGATCACCACACACCGCTCACTATAACCGGAAGGAGAGTGCCTCCCGTTTCTACAGCAACCGCGGGCCCGGCGCGGCGCTGGCAATGGCATCCCGGCAGCGGCCGTGGGGGGCATGGGAACAAAAGCGGCGGAGGCCGCCGGGGTGTGTCCGGCCCCCGCCACGCCGAACGCGGCGGAACAAGCGCACCAACGCACAGAGGTGAATACACAGAGAACAAGCCGCGGCTTGTCCCCCACACATCCCCCCCCCCCATCACCCGGACCCGGCGGGGGCCGCACCGGGGCTCCGTTCGTCCGCTCCCCCCCCAACCTGTGGCGTGGCGTGGCGCGGCGCAGCCTCCGTCCGTCCCCGCACTCACCCCAGAGGAGGGTGAGGAGCTGCGCCCGCGGCACCAGGCTGAGCGCGTAGACGGCGCCCAGGTGCAGCAGCCCCATCAGCACCACGTTGCGCCAGACGATGGCCTGTCCGCAGCCCGCCGTGCCCGCCTCGCCGCCGGCCGCCCGCCGGGACCCGGCCATCTCGCCCGCGGCGCGCTAGGGTCGGTGGACCCCGCGCAGCGCGGCCGGGGAGCGGCTAGGGGCGGCCGCGCTGCGCCGCATCTGTTGCTGCTGCCGCTGCCTCCATGGAGCTCCCGTGCCGCCGGCTGCGCCCCGCACCGTGGCGGAGGAACGGGGGAGGGCGGGCGGCCGTCGGCCCTGCATAGCGACAGCCAATGGCGGCCGCGGGCGGCCCCGCCCCGCCCCGCCGAGGGGCCTCCTGACGGAGCGCCCCAATGGCTGTGTCGGTGCTGCCGGAGGGGCAGCGGGGATGGTGGAAGGCGGCCTGGGGGGGTCTGCGCCCGGTGGCCGAGAAGAGCAGGATTCTGTCCACCCTGCCCGCGCCTTTCGAGGCGGCTGACCCCGGAGAGCGGCAGGCACCGCTCCCGCCGGCTGCCTGAGGGAGTGAGGGGACAAATGCTGTGCCGGAGAAGCAGATTTGAAAGACGTCTGGTTTTGGAAGCCTATGGAACCTGGGTGAAAGATGCCACCGGTCCTGGGGAGGAGCAGATTCACGAGCTAGCTAAATAAAGTTCATCTGGCTGGTGAAACCGAATTGAACAAGTGTTTCATGGTGTATAGACACATAGTCATGGACAAGGCTACAAGGATTCCCAAGATAAGAAAAACATGCAAAGGACCAGGTATCTTCATTTCAAGTCATAGTATGATTAGGGTCCTAAGACCATCTAGTTGATGATCTTAAAATCATCTAGTTCCTATGCCTCACCCTAGACCATGTCATCAAAGGCTCTCTCCAAGCTGGCATTGAACACTGCCAGGGAGAGATCATTTAACACTTCCTTAGGCAACCCATTCCAGTGCCTCACCACCCTCACAGGAAAGAATTTCTTCCTTATA
>NDXB01011375.1:97829-113066 GCA_002631895.1 Agapornis roseicollis | reverse complement strand
CTTGGCTGGTGTTTGAGTCACCAAAAGGTGCCACGGCTCAGGTGTTGTCCACAATGGAGGCTGTGTTGTAATGCCAGTTACAGCTGCATTCTCCTTGCTTGCAGTTCCACCGACACTGACATCTGCACCGGGAAAAAGAAAGAAGAGGAAGGTTGAGGGTGATATGATGATAAACCCTCCAGCTGCTCCTGAATCCTAACCAGCACAAAGAACGGTTCCTGGAATTAGGACTTGAGGGTAGTCACTATTACAATGATAGGCATTTTCTTCCTAGTTCCTGTTCAGATTATATTAATGTGTACAGATAGGTCTTTTTCTGATCCTCAGTTCCTTTCTACTGCCATACTAGAGGAAGATTAATGGCTTTGGGTGACATTTGGAACCCATTCAGCCATACCTCCACGTAGAACACTAATTTATTTCTTCCCACTCCAACAGGTCTCAGGGCCTAATGCTCCTGCTTCAACTGCTTTTGAGACAAAGCAAAAACTTTGCCTCATACACTTATACACAGGCCGCTTTGTTCTGACAAGTACAATGAATATATGCATATCTTAACGCAGCTGCCTGCATCCCAAAATGTAATGGGAGTGTCTCAGAAGTTTTGGCACATGCTTCCAGTTTCAGGATGGGAAATCTTGAAACTGCTGGCAGAATCTCCATTGCCAGAAACTGAACCCCCAGCAGATCCTATCAGCGACTTGGGGGATGGCACCTTAATATCCTGCAGGTACTGATACTGAGGGCGATATCCATCCTTTGTGAAGGGACCACATTGTCCTGCTAACCTGTGTTAGAAAAATATGAACAACATGCCTGTATACAGATTTAAACCTGCCTTCTCTTACTCAGCTTCTAACCAAAGTATCAAACAGCCTCGACATAAGAGTACTGTGAGTAGATCTCATTTCTGGAAACAAGCATGGCTCAGAAGATGAGGGGAATCGTTGCTGGCTCAAAAAGAAGGAAAAACAAACTCTTGTCAGCAAGCCAACAGCTATCTCTAAGAAAGCGTTCAGACCAATTTTTGGAAAAGTTTCTCCTGCTCTTTCATTTTCTTCAAGTGAAATAGTCCCCCTTCATACTAGTTGGAAGTCCCAAGGACTGCAGACCGTTCCACAGTGTGGAACTTGATTTCCCATTGTCTTGAGTCTTTCATTGCCATCCAAAGGGTATGAAAACTATTGTCTGGGTCTGGTAAAGCTTCACAATGACAATCTCCTTCTATGCTCAGAGACAAGTATCTGAGGCAATGGAAAATCAAACGCCTTGATGATTGTTTTGAGAGCTATTTGCATGGTTCCTCCAGGCATGCTTGTACACAAAATCACTGTTGTATCCATAGTTATTGTTATTTATGACTCTTACGGGAGTAGCACTGAGAATTTCTGTCAGCCAGCAGGGCCCTGTTGTTCTAGGGGTCTTATGAAAGGATGAGGTATAGAGCTTCCAGTTTAAATATCAGACAAGAGATAACTCATGGAGGCAAAAACATAGAATATATAAGCTGGCTATGAAACTAGGCATCAGCAAAGCATATGAAAAATCTTCAGAGCTGTCTGGTGCTCCGTGCTTTTACCTCAAAGTGAAAATCTTGGCCTTGTAACTGGAAGACTGATCCATGGGAACTGGATGCCTGTGATTTACCTACCCAAGTATTATTGCAGTTTTGGATCCAGTCCCTTAAAACAAGTAGTCCTTATTAAAGATAGTGGATGAGATATTATCATTATGATCACACATAATCTTACCATTAAGCCCACTGGATCTTCCTGGGGGAATCTGCAGTCCAGATTTTCCCTTTCCAGTTAGATAACTGTATCAATGCAGCAGTCATAATGTAGAAGTATCTTGACAAGGTACTTTGACGATGTATAGAGTCTAGTTGAAATACTCAACAAAGCTGATGGTCGCTTGACATACTACAATGTTTGTGTACCAAATATTCTCATGTGATGGATTTGGTTGTTTGTTAGGGTGAATTTGTGCAGTTTTGTCATAACTACTCTTTTAAAATCTCTGTTAACCATTATCATTAACTGAATATTGCTGCTTCAGCTAAAGCAGTATGTGCTACTGCTACCTTGTTTTCATGGAATGGCCACAGAATTTCTTGTCCACTACAAGTATTCCAGCCTTACCATATACAGCCCCTGCAACATGATTATAATTTTTTATTCCTTTTAGTGATGCAAAAGTTATCATTTTTACACAGTCACTTAGTGGCATAGAGAACATAACTGGGCAGAAACAATGTGCTTTGATGTTGCTTCTGTTCATTATTTGCACCTCCTGTCATGAAAAACTGGCCTTATCATCTGTTATCCCACATCTTTGATTCAATACAAAGCATGTAACTTAAAGCTAATTAGGAAAATCAAAATGCAAGAGGAGTAGGCTGTATTATTTCTTCCCAGCTCTGTTTGGGGGTTTCACTGAGAAGGTCACAGTGCAGACTCTATTTTTCTTTGTTTCTGTGTTTCTTTCTTTTTCTTTTGAAAGGTTGCATAACTGGAACATAATAGTTCAGTGGTATTCAAATACACAATGCCCTTATCATACTGGCATCTGGGAGCATAGCATGCCAAATGCCTTGTTGACTTTGCTTCAAAGCTTTTTTTAAGTCAAGTGCTTCATTAGCAGTGATGTGTGGGTCCCCAATCATGAGGGTTGTAGGGCTCAGCCCCTGAAGGAAAGGAATTCAAGGCTTTTTGATGAAAGCAGTTGAGATAGACAGAGAAATACAGCATGGATGGCCTTGTCTTTACCTGAAAACTGATTGAACAATCTAATAGGTCACTGTCATATGACATTGGTTGCTCATGACCAGTTTTCAATCACGAGGGGAGAAAGCTGTCTGGGACTGCCTGTAATGTGACAATGTGCTCCACATTTGGCAGTACTAATAAAGCACCTACTAAGCCACTAGCCTCCCCTTTATAGAATCTGCGGGTGGATATTTTCCCATGTAAGGCCATATTGTTGGCTGTGAATGAGAAATGCACAACGGAAGCTCAAGGAGGTAGGGTGACAACAGGAAAGAACAACATACACCTGCACTGTCTTCCAGCCCTGATGCCTCTAATTTACTTCTTGGTGCCTGGAGTATTCCTGAGCAGCCTTGCAAGCTGCCAACAGCACTGGGGAAACAGAACATTGAGGTAGAGGACAGTGCAAAAGTTTACCTGTCTAGTTGAGCCTCCTCTGCTTTGTTCACACTCAATAGATGGAGGAGAGGTTGAGGGCAAACAGGGCTCAATTTCCAACTCACAAACAAATAATCTCATTCCTGAATGACCATCTCTGAGGTGGTTTTGTTGGCTTTAGAGCTCAACTTCACACTCTGCTGGTGCCATGGAGGTGCTTTACAAGCCATATCCAGCTCCAAGGTATCTAAGATTAAGTGATCAGTGACTGGACATTGCTCATTTTAATTTATATGACTTTTGCCCTGGGCTGAGGTTGGCTTTCGCAAATGGATTGTGACAATAACCAGCTGCTAATACATCAGAAAACTAAAAAGTAAGTTTTCTACTGATGATTATACACATCTTGAGAAAGAAATACTCTTTCTGAACATTTCTATTAGCTAATCAGGAACGTATCCATAAGGCAAAATATGTTTTAATGCACCGCACAACACTAGGTATTGTTTTCCTGCATCCTGAAGAAGCCTTCAGTGGAAAAGTTGAGTTTTGAAAAAAGAAAAGAACCTCTCAAGCCAAACTGTAGAAGTAGGCGGTATTTCTTCTAATTAAGGAAGGTGGCTTAGTACTCACCCACCAGCAAGAAGAAGAGGAATGAAGATGCTGCAGATCTATAAAGTTTCCCAGTGTTCTGGCTCATAGTTGCTGAAGTATATGGCCTCACCTTCTCTCCCTCTGATAGCACGGGCAAAACAATATGTGTGTGCTATAGCAACAAGACCTCTTATTCTGCCCTGTGAATGTTACACTTACTAAAGTTACCACAGCTTTGAGCTCACAGTGCTCTGCTCTGGATGACAGCCACGTTTGAAGTGACAACAATGACTTCCCGGGGGCTGTTCTGATCTCTCCCTGAGAAGATGCTGAAAATGCTCTGAAAGCAGAGGGAAGATAATAACATTGTTTTTCACTTTGGCTTTGTATATACTGCAACTGTGGGCTGAGTACAGAATATCCAGATACTCAAAAGAAGACCTCTCGTCTGCTGAACCCCTCCATAGTTGAGGTAAGAAGACAAAGAGCTTATACTCCATTTAAGTAAAGGAGGCTGGAGAGGAGAACTGCTAAAGCAGATGGCCTGTCTGCAAAACTAGCAGATGTGCTCTGGAATAGAGTCTAGGTTATCAGAAAGGTACACACTGCACCACTTTGTGGGAAGAGCTGCAGCAGCCCCAAACCCCAACCTGTAGCATCCACCCCCACCAGCAGTGCCACTGCTGTACCAAGCACGTGACGCTCTTGCCGGCTGGCTGACACCACTTCCCTCAGCTGCAAGGTCAGGGATTATAGCACACTTTATCTAACCATTTTATTTATCTTTAAGACTATTCAGATAATGGAATTGTACTTGAGTATCCAGTAGAGACTCAATTCTGTATCTGTTCAAACACATACAAAGCACAATTCAGCTGAGATAGATAGGCATGAGTATTCCTGCTTCTCTTTGCACTTGAAAGCAAAAAGGACACCAAAAAATGGCCCCATCACACCAAAAGGAAATTTGTCATCATACTACTGGCATACAGCTTTCTTGAACATGCTTTTAAGAAATACTGTCATCTTAATCTTTGCATTTGGATGCTTCTCAGTAACTGTTTCAAGAAATCCCACCTCTGACTTGCAA
Organism: Agapornis roseicollis; assembly: GCA_002631895.1. Lineage (NCBI taxonomy): Eukaryota > Metazoa > Chordata > Aves > Psittaciformes > Psittacidae > Agapornis > Agapornis roseicollis. Next base: position 108,236 of record NDXB01011375.1, on the reverse strand, counting down.
AACTGCTGTCCATACAATGTCAAAAGGAACAACCCATTCCTTGGGTGACCATTTGTTGCTGTAGCTTTGGTATGGTAACACTTATATCTGCAAAAGCAGGATAGGCTAAAGGAACCTAACAGGCAAGTATTTGTTCTCTGAAATGGGTTGGGAGATCCAGAAGACTTGGAATTACCAGGCAGGAATCACTCCAAAGTAAACTATACATAAGAAAGGAACTGAAACCAAGTGCAGAACAACATAGCACTTCAGTAGAAGGATGGAAGGTAAATTGTGAGGGTGTTCTGAAGGAAGTACTGCCAAACTGTTAGTGAGCAAACCCAAATTATCTGCAAAAGGAAGAATTTAGAGGAGTCAAAACCAACCAAGAGTTTGAGGAGGGAATCAGCAGAGCCAAAGGCACCTGGCAGATCAAAAGGAACTGGGACTGAACTGCTGGCTTAGAGTACTGGCTATGAGTGTGTCTCAGAGAAGTCAACGTGGGAAGATGGAGGTGGACCAAAGGATTCCAAACAATGTCTGATTCAAACCCAAGTATTTGGTGTGTTTCTAAAAAACCCTCAAGTGTGTTGTGATTGACATACTACCTGCAAATGCTGTTTCTGCTCATTTCAGCCTGTAATAGCAATTCTCTCATGAATCCTCCATCAAATAGGACATGCCCGAGCACAACTGTCAGGTCAGCCAGCTTTCAACTGAGGGAATACAAAGGGGGTTTAGTCTTGCTGGCAGCCAGCAGCTGAACATGAAGCTTTTTCCACTTGGATAACCCAACATGATTCAGGCAGAATCTCAATTTTTGGACAAAAAGAAAAGTAAACTGGTCCCCTGAGTGTTGTTGAGAAAAGCCTTTCAGAGGTCCAAGTCAAGACAGCAAGCAACAAAAATTAAATAAACCAGACATGCTTTTTCACATTTTCTTGTAAATTTTGGAGACTCACAGTTGGCAGTGTTGTCCCCCTGTGCTGCTGGCAAGGTGGGGAGAAGGAAGAGAACTGGGAAAAAGGGAGGGTTGAGGGAAGATGGTTTTAATATTTAGCTTTATTTCTCATTACCCTATTCTGAGTCAATTGGCAATAAATTAAACTAATTTCCCAGTCAGGTCTGTTTAGCCCATGATGGTGATCGGTGAGTGATCTCTCCCTGTGCTTATCTGGACCTACCACACTTTTGTTGTATTCTTCTCTCTGTCCAGCTTAGAAGGGGGAGGGACAGAGCAGGTTCAGTGGGCACCTGGCCTCCAGCCAGGGCCATGTCACCACAAAGCTGTCCTGTCTGGGCCTGCAGCTGTGTGTGTGTGTGTGTGGGAATGTCAGCCACAGGGACTTTTGCTAATGTACCAGTGGGCAGATATCACATGGCCCAGAGATGTGCCTTCAGGGAAAGCCTCAACCCACTTTCTGGGGAAGTTTTGTCAGAAAAAGGACAGCTGGAAGAAACAGCCCTCCCGTGCCAGGCTGCTGTACTCCTCTTTCCCTTGGGCATCCATCCATCCGTCCGTCCATTGGTCCAGTCATCCATCCATCTGCCCATTCATTGTCTACCAGCCAGCAAGGTGGTGATTTCTTTCGAGGTCACAGGGCTCTTCATTTTCCTGTGAGATGACTTGAGGGCATAGATGCTCGGGTTCCCCGGTTTGAGGGGCACGATCGTAATTGGAGCCCAGCTTTTCAAACCTCTGGATGGTCACTGAAACCAAGAGCAGTTTTACAGCTGCTCGGCAGCTTTAGAAACGATAATCGGGGTTTCCTGAAGCGAGTCCCCCACCATTTACTTCCTTCACTTCCCCTCACGCCGGCTCAGCCGGCAGCCTCCCCGCGAGGCCGGCCGGCACAGTCGGGACGCGGGGCCCGGCCTAGCACGGCGGCAAGAGGCTGACGGCGGGCTTCCCTTCCCCTCCCTCCCCCTAGGTGTCCCCGCGGAGCGGCCTCTCGGCGGTGTTTTCCGCTGAGCCTTCCTCACGTTTAGGAACAGCTTTTGCGGCCCGGGCGCTGTTTAACGACAGCCGGGGCTGTGCGCCAGGGGAGGGCGGCAGGGCGCGGGTCTTCCCCTCAGGACGGAGGCGATTAACACCGCCTCCCCGGACCCCCCCGTCGCCAGCGGAGTTTTTCCTGGTACAGTCCTCAAACTTTCCACCGGCTACCGAGGCATCGTGGTTATCCTTGTGGAAGCCGCAGAGAGGCTGCTGGAGTGAGCCGGGACGGCGATCGCCGGCCCCGCAGACCTCTCGGCTCCCCGTGCCGGCTCCCCCTCCTCAGGCACGCCACCACTCGCCCCTGGCTACCACTTCCCGCCTCGGCCCTGCGGCCCGGTCGCGCCTGCTCCTTTAAATAGCGGCCGCGGCCCCGCCGTGCGCCCCGCTGAGGCAGTTAGCGGGTGCCGCGCCGGTCTCGCCCCCTCCATGGTAAGAGCCGTGATCTGCGCGCTCCCCGCCCGCCCCTTCGGCGGGCTCCATGCCCCCAGCAGCTGCCCCGCCGCGGCCCGCCGCCGCACCGACCCCCGAGCAGGCTGGCCGCCGGCGGGCTGCGCAGGTAGGTGCGGAGAGGGTGGGGGGGCGGATCCCCGCTTCTTCCCCGGCAGACGCGACGGGAGGGCCGAGGTCGCGGGGCTGCGGGCCCGCCGCGCTCCGCTCCGCCGCCACCACCGCACACCGCTCCGAAACTTTCTTGGGACGAGGCGGGCACGGCCGCGGGACGGGCCGGCTGTCCGGGCCCAAGCAGCGCCGGCGCGGTGGGCCGCCGGTGAGGAGGGGTGGAGGGCGGCCGGCGAGGCTGCTGTGGCCCCCCTTAGAGAGGAGGGTTCGGGCTGCCGGGTGCCGAGATACCCAGCGGCGCTGCCGGGAGGTGGCTTCTGGGTTGCCGTGGCAGCCGCTGGGTTCTATCACTATGGTGGGTCGGGAGGGTGATCCCGCGGCAGTACCGGGTCTGCGGGCCGTGTGGGAAGCCGGGGTGATGAGCGGCAACTGGTGGAAGCGAGACGAGTCTGTGGGTTTGCGTGGAAGACCTCCGGAGACCAGCTCTTCTCGCCCCACGTAGCCTGGGGTGACCCTGTTCTCTGCCTCACCCCGGTGCCTTCTCTCGAGCGTATCCCCAGCAGGGGCCTGCGGTTTGGCTGGAGCTTCGGAAGAGTGCTGGCCTGTTGGCAGGGTATTGGCACCCCTGTCTAGCCATGGGCGTTTGTGTGAGCATTGCTCTGGTTTTGAGTCGTTTTAGACTTGAAACCCAACTTCATCTCTTATTGATGGATCCAGTAATACAGGTGGTGTTAGTGTTCAGTTAGGGCCCTGCACTGGTTTAGTACAGTTTCCTAGGTGGCTTGGGGCAAGTGAATTTTTTGGTTCAGTTTCTCTTCATAAAGTAAAACTGACCTCCCACTTGGCAGGGATACTAAGGGAGATTGTGTGTAAGTGTACAAGAAGTGTGCTTACCTTTGTCATAAGTGATATGAATAGAACTGTTTGCCTCTGCATGTTGCCCTTTTATTGCTGTACAACAAAATGGACAACTTACAGTGTAACTAAGTATAAATATTTGATGTATCTCATTATAGTAGCATGTCTGTAAGCTAGTAAATGCTACACCAGTATGACCTTTCTTAAGTTTTGAAAGGTCCCACAGATTCTGGAGACATCTTGATGTCTCATGTTGATGTTATTCCGGCTTTAATTGTCTGTGCAGCTTGAGTGTTCAAGTTAAGTGGCTGCTGTGGAAATAAAATACTCATAAAAACTAAAGCAATAATTAAATATAGTATACTCTGGGAAAAAATCTTAGGTAAATGGAAAAGCTGTAAGTGGGAAGTCCTTCCGTGCCACTCAACTTGGTGAAACTAGCATGTCAAGTTTTATTTACCATGTATTTGTTATGTGGATTAGCCATCTTATTTTGTCTTTCTCATCCATTGTTGGAATTAAATACCTTGCTTCTTTGTTCATAGGAAGTTCATGAAGTGGATCATGGTCTTATTAGCCAGCTACTTGCTGATTCAGAGGAGACTCCTAGTTCGTGCGCAGAGAAAATGCAGGGTCCTGCTCAATATAGCTGGAGTGCTGACTGGAGCTTTTGGGTAACTTGTTTTATCTTTCTTCCAACTTGTGTTTTCTTTATAAATATATATATATATTCTGATTTTTATGTGTATATATATACTGGCTTTATATCCATAGTTCTCAAGTTGCTTTGTAGTCATGAATTAGTAAAGCGCTCTCCACCCATGTAGTGAGGTAGGTAATTTTATCATTATCAGCTTACTAAAGTGTAAGCTGAGACTGAGAGGGGGTGAAGCTGTTTACCTGATGTCACCTGTCAAGTTAGTGACAGGACTTCTGGTTTCTGTGCCCAGTCCTGTCTCCCAGTTCCTTGCATAGTTCATTGACCTATCCATGTCTCTCCATGCCTCTAGAAAGACGTTGTTGGTTCTTTTTAACAGTAAGGGCTGAGTTTTCATTCTCAGTGTTGGGTAGCTCTTCAGATGTGCTCTCCTAGTGTCTTTTGTCAAGTAAACATGTTTTTCACAAGAGTAAATAAGCTTCCAGTGTTCTGTGTGAAGAATGGAATTTATGAATAGGAAGGACAGGAAGTAGGGATTTAATTTTGCTCCTCTCCAAGGCAGATGCGTCACTGAAAGTTGAGGATGTAATAATAAATGCTGTCTTCAATTGTTCAATACTTTTGTCATGCTTTTGATGGATTTCTCCTCTTTCCTCCCCTGCCTTCTCCCCCTCCCTCTGCTGCAATGAGAAGAGGTAAACTTACGGATATATGCTTAGAGTGTATGTTTTGCTGTTAGTTTTGTAGATGGATTGCTGCAGTTCAGAAGGGAAGGGGAACACTTGTGGCATGCAGCCACAGGCAGGATAACACCTGATCTCGTGAGTGGCTTAGATGCCCTTCCTCACAGCTGACAGTCTGAGTCAGGTAGTGCATCAGGTGGCCTCAGTAAATTGGCATGCTTCAGCTTGTGCATAGGAGCATCATTGGGACCACTGTGTCCCTGTACTGATGAGGTCAGTGGAGTGTTAATTTTTCTCAGGAGGTGAAAGATTAAGTAACTAGCAAAGGCCGTAGGTAATCTGTGGCAGACCTGCAAGCAGAACTAGGGGATCAGATTTCCCAACTCCTCTGTATAAATGTAGCTCGTACATCTTTTCATTCCTCCTGTTCAAACTAAGTGGATGTTCTGCTGGTCAGTACACTGGTTTTGTATCTTGGGCCCTCGCATAATCTTCTTCTGAAATGCATGAGTACTTCTAAACTGAACAAGAGTTATCTGGAGCCAATGGAAATGGGGCAGGCCAAATGAATCCCAGCAATCTGTAGACTTGTGTTGCTAGAGAGTGAGTGAATACTTGAATTGTTGAGTATTTTCTCCATTGTTCCTACAGTGTCAGAGATGATACAGGGTTGTTCTGCCCTGTGCACAGATGTATATCTGTATGTGAATCAAAAGCAAAGTGTGCTGTGCAGATGTTGGAACTTCCAGCTATGCTCTCGTTAGATGGCAAGTTAGATTGTGCAAGCTTAACTCTTGATGGCTTTTGTACAGCCATTAAAGCAGTTGGTAGTTTGTGAGGTAAAATTGTGCTTATGTCTTGTGGCCAGTTTGTTGGACTTACAGTTAGCAACTCTGTTTTTCCTTGATCAGCTTGGCAGTCTAAACTGAAGTCAGTAAAATGGAATATATGAGGAATATAACCATGCTACTGGCTTTGTGTTTTTAGGTTTGAGACATGAAGGTTAGAAGTTTCTTTGAACAGAACGTTAGGCATGTACAGTGCAGCATATTGTGTGCACTCCCAGTGCTGTTTTCTGCTTCCTGTAGTAATATGTGCCTGTAACTTAAGGGGAATGGGATTCTTCAGCATAGTGGCAGTCACTAAGAGAGGTGTTGTCTGGTATGATTAAATGGTTGCTTTCTGTCTGATGTACACTTCAAGACCTCAGTATTTGTTTGAAGCTAGTGTTTATCAGGTTCTGCAAATACGATCTTGCAGTTAAAACAAAGGAATTGTGTAAATACTTGCTTCTTCTAAGATACTGCTGTGGCTTGTAAAGTGGCTTATAAAGCCATACTGTTTGTCACGGATTGCTTTTGAAAACCTCTATGAAGCTGCTTATAGGAGGCTGTGGTACTCATTTACCTCACCCTCAAGGGACTCAACTTGGAAGCTGCAAGAAGCAGAAAGTCACAAATTCAAGGCAAATTAAAATATTCTAACTAAAATGTTATGTCATTGGCATCTTTGCCTGCTCTTCCAGACAGAAAATGTGTTTTAATAACTTACATGGTTGATGATCAGCTGCTGACCATATAAACAAATCCTTAAAACTCCCTAAATACTGAGTCATAGTAAATGTGTAGGTGATAACACAGAAGGGAGCTCGTTGCAGTGTGCAAAGCATGTGTCACTAACACCTGACAAAGGATGACCTTTGTGTCCTGTAGCAGGTGTGGATTTGTTATGCTCATGCCTACTCATAAGTCAGTAGGACTAAGGAATTGCTAGTAGCAACAGCAAGAGTAGCCTGTGGTAGCATCCAGGTTGCCTGGTTTATTTGCTTTGAGAGTCTACATCTTTCTGACAACTTTGGTTTGCTCCAAGGATTCATTTCTTCTAAGTATGTACTCTTTGCTTCTCTGATGATGGAAACCAGATGTGGATGTTAGAGCCTGACTGGTTTGGCTTCAATTTTTCATGGATTTGAGTGGGAGTAAACAGTTGTGCCATGCCTCTGGAAGTCAGACCAGGTATCATGAATGCTCAATAAGTGCTGTAAGCACATGTAATTAGCAGCAAGCTAGGGTTGGAAGCCTCTGGGATACAATTGCTTTTCTGGCTATGGTGAGTGGAGAGAAGGAAGAATAGCAGGAAAAATTAGCAAGGAAGGAAGAAGAGACTCCTACTATGCATAATTTTCCCCCCTCTCTTAAAAACCAAAGCACAACTTTGGCTAGCTTTGTTGAAAAATTTCGAGAAGAAAGAATTTTCTGTGCTGTTGTAAGCAATTCTTGATAGTGTTACGAACTGCTGGTGTTAAGGTGGATGGTGTCTGGATGGGTCTTTTGTGTGTTTTGCTTGGGGTTTTTTTGGTGGCTGGTTTTTTGGTTTGTGGTTTGTTTGGTTTTGGTTTGGGTTTTTTTTTCTTTTTGGTTTTGTTTTGGGTTTGTTGCTTTTTTTTCTTTCTCTTGTCTGAAGACTGTTCCCTGGAGGTGGACAAAGCCAGGCTTCTATAACCTCACTGGAGGAAGAAAAAAGCTTAATCACAAACTTAATCTGAGGGCTTTCCTTCTTCACTGGAACCTGTAAAACTTGAACCTACTTTTAATTGCCAGTTTTGGCTACTGCAACTAGAAATGATGAAAGTCAAAGATGTTTTGGAAATTGTTATATCTGGAAGCCTCATCTCGAGAATTTGAATTCACTTTTTATCCTTTTTAAGCTCTTCATACTGAAATATAATTTGAATTAATATCCTTGGAAGAAGAAACCTTGTGAAAACATTAAGTATTCTACTGTAATGAAGAAGGTAAAGGTGAAAGAGGAAGCTAATCAAAAGGATCCTTGCATCAAGACTGAGGCATTCTGTCTGAGGACTCTAGTTTCTGTTAATAAGCAATCAAAGTAAGTCCATATGTGTCTACAGTAAGAAGAATGCCTATGGAAAGAAAGAACAAAAAAGTAAGTCATTTCCTTGCAATGAAAAAGTAGGTGGAAAGAGTTCAAATCAGATAAGCATCTTGGAAAATTGCTTTCATCTGAGAGGCTTGTTTAAGAATTTGAAATGTGAGATGCCAAGTAGATGTTGGGAAAAATCAGAGGATTTAAAAAAGCCAATTTGGTTGCAATGTAATGTCAGTTTAAAGAGTTGGTCAGCGTAAAGGAGTATGACAATAGAAGCAAACAAGTGCTACAGTGGAAAGTGAGAATAAGGCTTTTATTTGTACAAGATTTGGAAATGGAGTTTGAATTTTTACAGGCATGGATTTGATTTCTGTGAGAGCTAGTCTGTGGGAGCGTGTGAGAATCTGGATGCCAAGAATATGATATATGACTCAAACCTGCACAGGAGGGATATGGATATACATTACTATTTGGAACGTAACTTACTGCAGCACAGATAGAAGGTGGCATACTTGGGGCCAAAGGCCAGAAGGGGTTAGATGAAATATTTCTTGCATTTCTAGTTTAAGTGCTTCTTCCACATTTCTCTGAAGAGTCATGTTCACTCTGGGAATGCTTTACTGGGCGTGTTAAATCTGTAACTGTGTTTTGGCAGGTTGGTATTTAAGGCCTTCTGATGATTGCTTCATCTTTGAGTGCTTGTTATGTTACTACTTCTGAAGAAAGCTTTTCATCTCATCTGCGCCTCCAAATGATTGGGTTGTGAAGGACAGATACAGCTTGTGACTTTGGAGGAGGATTTTTAGCCTCCTATATTTGCTGGTATGAAGCAGTCTGCTGAGGAGGATGAGAACTGGATGAACACTATAGGTCTCCAAAGAAGAAGAATCTTAAGCACATTTATGCTGTCCTTTTCTGTAAAGTGTCATAACAAGTACAAGCTTTTGCTGTACTTCTAGCAGTGGTTTGTTGTTTGTTTATGTATCTGGAATCTAGAGTAGGTGTCTTTTCAGCCATGTGATAGCAGCATTTAAAAATGGTAGGAAAAGACAAAATCTGTATTTCTGACTAGCTTTTGAACATGGCTGCTTAAGCTAAAGTGTTTTACTCACTTCTCATCCTGGGAATCCCTCTATTGCTGTTGATGCAGCTCGAAACAGCACTGGGGTAAATCCAACTGCTGTCAAGTTTCAGCCTGTTTCAGAGACTGGCAGTTGATGCCCTATCTAAATAAGTTTTCCTCACCTGTAACAGTGGGAAGCTATATAAAATATGAATTAATATTTCACACATATAAAGAATTAGTCTAGAAGCTGAGGATTAAATTTAATAGATTAGGAAGAAAATACTTAAGCTTTGTGATTTACTTTTGTTCTTTCAGTCACTGGGAACAAAACCATTAGAAATTCAGTATAGTTCAGAAAAAGAGCATGGAGTTGATTGAATGGTGGTATCTATTTAATGAAAGGGCAGCGCATAGCTTGTGGAGTGAAATGGTTAGAAGACAACTCTAGGAAATGGAAGTAAGCTGCTTTTTTAATGTTTTTTTTTTTGTTTTGACTATGGCTTGGGTAGAGCTTTGTTCAGTATTCTGCAAACAGGCAGTGGTGTGGCACTGCCTTTATTTGGTACAGGTGAGCTACTTGTATCCGTTAGGAGGGAAGGAAGGCAGGTAAACAAAAGTGTACAGGATGTGATTGTTCAGTGGCACATTTAATTAAGTCTGTAATAGCAGCTAGGGGTAGAAATTCTTCAGGAAATGTTTAAGATTAAAAATAATCAAAATCTGAAATATTTTGTGGAGGTTTAGATGATTTGGGGCACTTACCTATTCAAAGCTATAAGAATGCTCTAGCCAAGTGTCTATGGCTTGTTTTCTAATGAGCACTTCTGAAGTTACATTTTGTGTCATCCTGTGTAGCAGATGGTTATGCAGGGGTTAAATTGTGTCAAGATTCCTTGGTTGGTGGTATCAGCATGTTAGAAATCGCATGGAGAAAGTAAGAATTTTATTTTTTTTTTTTTAGGTAGTGCTTTCTTATTGAAGCTGCTTGCAGAGTCAGTAAAGCGCACACTTGGGCTATCTGTGTATTTGTTACTGCAACCCCCTAAAGTTACTAGGGAAGTGACAGGTAAAGTCATTCAGGAATTTGGTCAACTCATACGATTTCTCAGCTGCTTCTGTCTTCTTCTATGACTATCCATCAGGACTCAAGATACTGCTCCTTGTTCAGAGCAAGTTGAGATATGTGATAATGGACCATGGTGTGCATGATCTGCTTGTACTGATCTGCAGGTCTTGAAGCAGCTGACCCTTTGCAGTCTGTTTTTATATGAAGTCGAAGAAAAAATAAGTGTGGTCTGTCTTTGCTGAGAATGTCTCAGTCAAATCTGGTAGCGGCTTTGTAATCTAAAAACAACTACAAGCAAAATCTGCATTTGGTTTCTAAGGTAGACTAGGAAGAGATTAAGTTGGGTATTTCCTAGGAAAAATTGCTTGGTGGTTGCTATTTTCCATGTCATTTCAAGTGCAGTAGGCTATTAGCAGGCTTAATGAGGTGCGCAGTGTAATTTGCACCAAAACAGTTCATGTAATTGACTACAGTCACTATGACATTAACGATGTTAACTACTGTTGTAGTTTGTTTAATGCTTCTTCAGGTTTTCACTATAGTCCTCATCCAAAGTATTTATCCTTCTATGAGTTGAGGAAAAGTAAGTAACACCAGAAGGAGTTACTACCAAGATGATTGTTTCCTTCATGAACTGTTCCCCGCCCCCCCCCC